>JACGAQ010001105.1:0-71075 GCA_014119065.1 Orius insidiosus | reverse complement strand
TTTATTGATTTCTGGTGTAAAAACACCAGTTTAATCGGCGGAATGGGCGTTATACATTTTTTTTTAGAATGAAGTAGTAGAAATAATAAACCGTCTTTCTTAGGGATATCCCTCGCGCCCGTGGTGAACGTATCACATTTGCCTCTGCAGCAAAAATTCTACATTTTACATAAAAAATTCGTAAAAAATAGGATTATTAGGTGAAGCAAAAGGTGTTAAAAAGGGAAGAAAATTATGTTCTATGACTAACCAGGGAGACCCCAAGGAGTTTCTGGTTCTGGATGTACCAGACAATGCAGCCTCGCTCGCGATGACTTTTTTAACTCCTTAGTTATTGTGATACCACGACGGTTTTTTTACCCCCTCCCCCATCACATTTCCTCCGAATATCTCAGAAATCAGAAGAGAAAAACGTACTTTTTTTTTAAAAAGGGCAAAATCAAAATATTGAGGGACGTAGTTTGTGGGATTGGATCTCAATTGATCCTTAAAGTCAAGGAGCTTTAGGCAATAAGGTGAAAGCCCCCTCTTGTTCCCCTTCTGATTTTTTAAAAGAACCCACGATTCAGGAAAAAAAGGTTTCTTCATCCAGGAACATCCTGGCGAATAAGAGGGGGTTGAATCCTTCCCATCCTAGGGAGTAGGTCATGGCCACCGAGAGGGTGGGTGGGTAGGTCAGTGTATATCGAGCTAAATTCTCTCCCAGTTCTCTCCCACCGCTCGCACACTCACCACCGGCAATGTGAGTACCTTTCCCTTCAGTAAATCTTCCTACTTCCCGCCAAAAAACATAAATCAAAAAAATTAACAATTTTTTCATCCAGAATATAAATTATCATTATCCCTTAGGTATTTTTTTTTGGGTCTACAAAGCCTCAGTAAACTCATAAGTCTTAAGAGCAAACTCCCAAAGAACAAATAAAATTGACCTTCGCTATATTTCGCAATTTTTCCCCCAAATTAAAATGATTCCCATTTTTTAAATCGTTTTTTTTATAACGAAGGAGAAAATGGTTTTTGTGTTTATTGGTGCGTATTATCTGCATTGAACGGGATGGAAATAAGCAACTTTTGTCATCCAATCTTCTTTCCATACCTAGTTTCCATTCAGCCGACTGACATTGTCTTTTCGACGGGCCAAAAACGTCAGGGCGAGATTTAAAAAAAATTACCCCAAATTTTCGGTCATCAAAAGCTTTTTTCCTCTGATAGAGTAGTTATCTTACTGTAAATATAATTTATTTTGTGTATTTAGACTGAGATTTTTAGAACAAATAGGTAAAGCAGAATCTTCACGAAGGTTATGTTTATTCACCAGGCTTTTAGCTAAATCAATGGAATTATGTAATTTCGACCAAAATCAGATGAAATTTTTCAAAATTTGTAGTTATGTCTTATCGCGTGTTTAAGACTTCGGAGAGGTCAGGCCCGGGGTCTATGAAGACGGAAGTTTTCGGTAAGGAGGATCCCCTTTTGACGAAATCGAATACGTCGATACCGTGGGATTTGGCTTTTTTAAACCCGCGTTCTTCTGATATCGAAATGGACCACGTATATCAACCGGAGGTCCTTTCTGTACAAACGGATTTTCTCCACGGGCGCCCTTTAACCGAAAAAGACGGCGCAGTCCTCAATTTTCCACGTCTTCACAGTTTTAAAAACGATGCCAATTTCGTCCGAATATGGCAGAATCTACAAACGAAGGGATTTCTCTAAAATCCAGAAGAAAACTTTTTCCGTCAAACTGTCATCCCCGGACTTCGTCATTTCATTGGGGACGACTCTGAACTCGACTACGAATTCAAAGGCCGAAAATCGACGATAAAATTCAAAGAAGACCCCAAAGACGCCACACGGAGGATGGTCTACGAAAGAATAAATCGTTTAAAAAATCGAAAAATAATATCCCAGATGGATAAGCCCAAAAAACGTTTTTTAAACGTCGAAAATGAACCTGAAAAGCCTAAACGTCGAAAAAAAGAAATCTCAAAAGAAATTTTATGCGAGCTTGAAAAAAGGATGATAGAAGAAAGCCTAAAAACGAGATCGAAAGTTTTAGACCTTCTGGATAAAATAATGGAAGAAAAAAAAGGAGCCATTTTCTCCATGGAGACAGACCCCAACTGCTTCTATCCTGACTGGATACGTAATTTTTACCGTCGAGATATGAGAGAAATAGGAAAGAAAATAACCGAAGGAATGGACGAATGGAGTTTCGAACGCGAAATCGAATCTCCCAAAAAAGAAAGCCCTCCAAAAATCGATGAATGTATAGAACCAGTGACCAGCAAATACGCCAAAGGAGATATGATAGATCTCAACGGGCTCCTTACAAACGAAAAAAATATTTTGATGACGAAAATCGATAAAAAAAATATTCTTGAGCTACTGGAAAGTTTGAAAAGGAGATGCTGGATCTAAAAAGCCGAAAATACGAAGAAGAAATCCATATCAAAACTAAAAAGAAGAAGAAAATTCAGAAATGGAAGATTTTCTTAAGCTTCCTACGCCCAAAACGAAATTTAGAAAGTTTAATTTAGAGGAATACTTGAAAAGAATGAAAAAACGTAAAGAGACGTTGGCACGGAAAGTTAAAATGAAGATAATGGCTGAACAGCAGTTGAAAGACGCTGGAAAAACCGGACTCCCGAAATTCATATTTTCTGATTTAAATTACCCTCCTAATCCAGATCAGGACCTATGGTGTATGAGAAGATTTGACGAACTTCTCAGACAATACGACATCCGAAAGAAAGGCCCAACTTCACCTTATACGATAAATGGCGAGCGAAAATTCTGGGACGACGTGACGGCGATTCTGAAAAAAGAATTTGGATTTGTCACTAAAAATGCCTTTTTTTTCGGGCTTTAAGATTGATAGAAGGAATTGTTGACGAACGCGGTAGGGAGTCCCTTTTAAAGGGATTGGATTACGTCAAACCCCCGGGTTTCTTTCGGTCTAGAACGTGCCGTGGATTCAACCTAAAAGCCTCGTTTTAGGTAAAAATTGACTTTCGGGAAAATCTCTTTAAGGCAAATAAAGTCACGCTATGCGTTTATAACCGTTATTACCGTCCAAATTTAACTTTTCCACCTTTGAAAATCAAACTTCCAACTTGTCACTGTAAACTTTTCGACCTTTTTATACCATTCGACAAAGTTGATCGATAGTCAACAGGACCTTGTTAGAATTGAGGACCAAGTTTTAATGGGATCTGGGCGGACAGATTTCCTCTTTTGCCGGAAAAAACGCAATTTATGCCAAATTTATGAGCGTTTTCCTCTGCTTTTTTGCGGATGTGTAGATTTCCGGGCGTTCGGTTTGGTTTTTTCGCCGAGAAACCTCTTGCGTTTTTCCAAGAAACCGAATTTTTATGGGAGTTTTTGGAGTTTGAAACCCGATAGGGCCCGTCATCCTTCGGCATTGACAGTCGCTCTTTTGAGTTGAAATTTTCGGAGGTTGAACTTCGTGAAATCTTGGAACATTTTACCGCGATTGAATAGGTGTGACAATCAGGTCAAGATAAGGGATCCTTTTCATCGTCCTCCCGTTCCATTTCCCACATCTCCCAAACGCTTTTGGAAAAAGAAAATCATTATTTGAAGTGGGGTTTGAAGGCTAACGCTTTTCCCAAGTTCTTTCTCGAGTTTCCATCCGAAAAGACGCCGTTTTCTCTCTTTTTTTTTCTACCAAAAATAACTATGAAGGTATTCTACATAAATATTTACATAAGTCTCATCTATTCAATATTATTGTTTACTTTTCCCCACTTTAGTATTAACCTTAAAAAAAAAACCTTTTGTTTTTATTCTAAAATTTAAAAAGAGGTCGTCGAAATATCGAAATAAAAAATCCCATTAAAAGCACTCGAGATTGAAAAGCGTAAAAAGATAAAAAGTCTAGTATCTGGGATAGTAGGGAATCGAAAATTAGTCAGGTTTTAGTTGTAAAAGATGTCTCATCGTATATTCAAAGGCGGCTTTCAACGATCTATGTCGTTGCCTTTTCAACCTCTTCCACCTCTCGTAAGTTTTATATAAAACATTTTTAATGGGCCCAGAAAATCGATATTGAATCAAATATTGTATAAAGAAACGTCCGGAATCCTTTACAGGGAACGTGACTTGAATCCTCGTTTACAGGAAATTCTTATAGCATGAAAAACGGGTTTTTATTTATTTTATCGCGTATTTTGATAAAAAGAAAAGTCCTTTTTAATACATTTTCTATGAGGAAGTGACATTGTTGATTGTGGAAGCATAAATAACCTTTCGATATCTTCTCAAGCATGTCCAGTAAATGGCCAGACGCCGAAAGCTCCAATGGGAATTTGAGGTTAAATCTAGGTTTCCCCTTAGCTACTCATAAATCGGTGATTGGCTTTTTACCTTCCTCAAGGGAAGGCTCCCTTTGGAAATATTCTTCCAGACGCCCTAGACTGATTAATGATTTTACCTGTCATAAGGCTGTCTGTTGTGCCGGCCGTCCGTCGCATTTTTTCGGAAAACAGCCACGATTTATCCCATTTTCACAGAATTCATAAAAAAATATGGTAGGTAGGGAGAAATTTAGGGAGAATCTTTAGAGTGAGAATTTGGGCAGTTTTCCCTTAGCTACTACCCTCATAAAGGTTTGATAAACAAGATTTTTTTCTGTAGATATATCTACAGTTTTGCTTTTAATTTACATAAAAAAAAACTTCACTAATTCGAAAAGGAAAAGGAAATTGTAAAAAAAAAACATAATTTGTTGTGTAATATAATAGCTGAATTACTGACTTTTTTCTTATTTTTGTGTGTTTTTTAACGAAAAAAAATGTCCTTGAAACGTCTAGGATGTGAAGTCTTACATTTGATCCTATAATCCGATTATAATTGCGCAATAGAATAAAAAAATTCCCTCATTTCGACTATTACGGAAAAAAAGGATGTTTTTCGTCACAAAGAATGGGAACAGGAGTGTTCGTCATAAAAGGAAATAGGTTATTGATCCACCTGTTTCCGAATTAATAACCTCACCTTTAATTTGATTTATTTTTGTTTCAGGCGGAGCGTGATGGGCGGGAGGGAGGGAAATGCGGAACTCGACGAGGAGATGGAGAAGATGTTCAAGAGGGAAGACAAGAAAGGAGAAGAATGGCTCGCACACATCTCAGAAGGGAAACCTCCCAATCATAAGACTATTACTGAACAAGACTATAACTGTAAGGAATCACGTTCTGACATGAATTCAACATGTCCGACTTCTTATTACAAACAAAAATAAATATTTTTCTCTCCTCACTATAAAATCAATTATCCAATTGAAATAATCTCAAGTATATAATTAATTTTATCATATAAATAAAAAACACTATGACAAACTTGAGAGTCTCATTGACAAAAGATTTATTGAAATGCAACACTGGATGATGACTTTAGACTATTGGCTAGTTAAAGAAGCTAACATAATTAATAGATTCTCGAAAAAAATTTCTCTTTAGGAACTGTTCTTAACTCAAAATGGCCCTTAATAACCTTGTGAAAAGGGGCCCTTATAGAACGCTTATAAATGGGCCTGAGTGTCTCTGATATAATTTTAGTTTCCTTTAAACAAATTCTTTGAGGATGATTAAAGTTGGGATTTAGTTCACAGAAAGAAAAGTTACCCGCATATGCATGCACCTTTGAAGGCTCTTCATTCGAAAAGAAAACGAGCCCATTCGTGCAAGTCTACGCCTGAAGAAATCGCCGCGATTATGTCGCGGAAAGTTCACAGGGAACAGATTCCGACACGGTGCCGACAACTAGGTTAGAAAAAATTTTTTTTTGTCAATTGATAATTTTGCGTTATTAGCCCTACGTTGGATGATGAAGGGTCAGTCGGTGGCGACGTCAGCGAAGAAGTTGAAGGTGCTGTTTCAGAAAGGGCATCCGTACGCGATACCAATATTCCGATGTCCTCGCCCGATAAAAGGGTTCAATTCGATATAGGTAAAACATTTCAAGGTAACCCTATCCCGTTTTTTATTTTTTATTTATTTTTGTCCCAAAACAAGTTTTTTAGAGCAATATTTTTATGCAATTATTTTTAGGATCGCCGGAAACTGAAGATGGGAAGTTAAGTAGTGAGGTACCCCTGAGCGATGAAGTTGGGGACGAATCGAAAAGAGATCAGGATAAAAAAGAAAAAGACATTGGTAAAAATTTTTTAAATAAAAAATTTATTTGATTATTATTGTGTTTAGGAGGCATCATCATCACCATCACCGAAAATATAGTTTGGTGGAAGATCCAGGATGGAGGAAAAGATCGGGTGTGGAAGCTCTTCCGAGAAGGATGAGCGAGGCTCTTTTAGAAGAAACTTCGAACCTTCAAGAAATGGACCAAGATGATTTAGTTAGTAAGTTTGTTTTCTTCATTTTATAACCTGTTGCTACATTGTTTTTTTAGGTCATAGATTTGATATTTCTAAAGGTAAACGAAGGTTTAGCGTAAGGCCTAAAGATTTGACAAGAAAGGAGTCGATAAGTCAGAAAAAGCTGTTCGATCATAGCCCACATGAGGTGTTTGTTCAGCTTGACGAGTTGTGCGGGATAGGACCGGATCGTGAATGGAAAGAGACTGCTCGTTGGATTAAATATGAGGAAGACGTTGAAGAAGGTGCGGAGCGTTGGGGTCGCCCCATGTCGCTCCTTTATCTTTTCATTCGCTTCTAAATCTCAGAAAGTGCCTTGAAACGGGTGTAATTCTTGTCGATTTGGAAGAGAAGGAGCTTCCGGGAGTCGTCTATCGGGTCGTCGAGATGGCCGTCGACGAGTTGATTCATGAAAACGATAAAGCGATCGTCATGAGGGCTTTGCTTCTCAGGCACAGGCACGTTCAAGAGGAGAGGTTTCGCTTCAACGTCAGACGGAACACCGCTAGTTATTCCAGCTTACAGGTTAGCCATTTCTAACATTTCTAAAATTTTAAAAAAACCAAGGAAACCCAAAAATTGGGTTTCAGGGGTCTGTTGACTTTGAGATTATGGAAAAAAAAATAGTAAAAATGGAGTTCCAATGAGCAACAAAAAATTAGTTGCTAACCTGTTCATCCTAACCTCTAACAAAAATGGTTTTTTTCTGTCCAGTATTCACAGAGCTTACTGGAAAATGAAGAATTTGAATTAATAATGGTGGGTTTATGTTGTAAATTTTATTCTCGTGTGTTCCCCAATTGTGTTCCACTAATTAGAAATTAGTACGAAAACTAATAAATGTCTAATTGTTGTGCTTGCCACAAAGTCACTGGGACGTGAAGAGACAGGATCACTATTTGATCTACATGAAAATAATGTAATTGTTTTTAGTCCTTTTTTTTTCTTTTAAATCTCATTTATCATCCGCCGACTTTCATACACAACATTTTTGCATGGCACGTCATTTTTTGATGATCGAAAATGTTGTTAGTTATATTTGGAAGTAGTTTATATTTAGAAACTGACAGGAGCGTTGCACATTCATAAAATTAAATATTTTTTTAAAAGATTAATTCGTTTTTAGAATTTAAATGACGAAAATCGAAAGGCGAGGATGGTTCCGTCTGCGTCTGCCATTGATACAGCAAAAGTTAACTTTTTGCAGCCTCCAAATCATACCGCAGTAAATATTTAAATGTTAAATAAAAGCCATTGTTAAATTTGACATTTTATAGATTGATATGAAAGAAGAAACGTATATGTCATCTTCGGAAGATTTGACTAGAAAGGCAGCTAAAGAAAGCATTTTAAAAAGAATCCCTATTGGGGCGGAAGCAACGACCGTTCTTGTTGGTGCTGTCGATTTTTTGACGCAGCCGACCATCGCTTTCGTCCGTTTAGCCGAAGGAATTTTATTACCTACAATAACAGAGGTTTTTTTCTAGTTTTAATTTTTTTTTATAATTTAGTTTTTTTTTAGATTCCGATTCCTGTTAGATTCATGTTTATTCTTTTGGGACCAATTTCGGCGGATTTGGACTATCATGAGATTGGTCGTTCGATATCAACTTTGATGTCGAACCCTGATTTTCATACGATTGCGTATAAAGCGTCGGCTAGAAAAGAACTTTTGTCTGCGATAAATGAGTTTTTGGACAGTTCGATCGTTCTTCCGCCTGGAGACTGGGAACGTCAGGCTCTTCTGCCGTTTACGGAGTTGAAAGAGAAGCACGAGGCGATCCGGAGGAGACAGAGTAAAGCGCAACAGATGGAATCTTCCGATCAAAAGCGTTGGTTGGTGGCGACGGAGGAGACGATGATGAATGGAAGAAAAAGAAAGAAGATGATCCTCTCAGGAGGACTCGAGGCCCTGGGGAGGACTTATAAACGATATAAAACGTAGATATCCTCATTACAAATCAGACATTTTAGACGGCTTCAACGGACAATGTATCGCCGCAGCAATTTTTATGTACTTCGCTGCACTTTCAGGAGCTATTACTTTCGGCGGTTTAATGGGTGTGTAATTTCGTCAATCCATTACTTCCCAAAATCCAATTTAACCCTTTCGAGACCCAGGCGACTAGTTGCCCAGCCTCTCTAAAAAATTTAATACCTTCGCTTCCCGTGGCGCTAGCGACATGCAAAAACTGGCAATCTGTTGGGGAAGAAATGAACTACGTGATGATCGCATCACTCGTCGCTTTCTGTGCTTTGCTGGGCGCTGGGAGCGGTCGGGGAGAAGTAGGGGAAAAGTGCTGCGCCAGTAGCGCAGAGAATCCGGCGTCAGACGCGGTCTTGAAAGGGTTAAAGTGAAGTTTCTCAAAAGCCAAGCTATTCCTTTTTTGTCTTCTAAAAATAATTTTTTAGCTGATAAAACGAATAATTTGGTGGGAATATCGGAGACTTTGGTGGCGACAGCAGCGACGGGGATTATATTCGCTCTTTTATCTGGTCAGCCTTTAGTCATCGTCGGAGCGACGGGTCCTTTACTTTTATTCGACGAAAGTCTTTATACGGTAACGAAATTTTTTTTAAATAAATTATGCGATTTCGGAAAAGTTTATTAACAAACAGTTTTTTCTTTTCAGTTTTGCCTGACCAGTGAGATAGATTATTTGACGACAAGAGTCTACATTGGAATCTGGCTTTTGATAATCGCTCTAATCGTTAGTTTCTTCGAAGGGAGCGTTCTCGTTAAGCTTTTTACTCGATTTACCGAGGAGATATTCGCTTCTTTAATTTCTCTCCTGTATATCGTCGAGAGTGTAATGAAAGTTTACAAAGTTTTCGAAAAACATCCGATTATGACACTAACGGAATACTGTCTGGCAGCCAACGAATCATACTGGTTGTATGCGACTCCGCTTTTATCGACACTTTCCCCAGACAATTCAACATTTAATTTGACCGACAGGTAAGTTTTTATTTTTTATTTATTTTTCTTATAAATAAAAATGTCGTCTCAAAGTAGGGTCTTTTTTTCTCCATAGGATGTCTCCGGAAATTAACATAACGCAACACATAAATAGCACGACACATAAAAAGGTTAAACGTCAAGCACATATTTCGTGGACCAATCAGAAGTGAGATCGTGTTTTCCCTATTTTTTGTGTCTCCTTTTTTTCGCAATGGAAAATCAATGTTCCACATATTTTTTTTCGTTTTTCCCTTTTTGTTTTTAATATCCCGCATGACAGTGTTGGGTGAAATGGTTCAAAGTGGTTTCTTGACCCAAAAAACCTTAAAAAAGAGTGTTTCTTCGACAAATTGAGTCGCCAAAATTAAAACTTAACAATGAAGCCCAATGCTGCCGCATGAGTAGAAGCGGTTTTTATCATTTTTTTATTTTCTACATTTTGGATGTTTTGCTAAATTTTTTGCTTTTTCAGCTCATTTCAAGATCGAAATAATTCTTCGAATTCTGGTCTGAACCAATGGACCCGGACCCACAACGGAATGAGCTTCGAACCTCCCCACAACACCAATGAACCGAACACCGCACTTTTCTGTACAATTTTAGCGCTTGGGACTTTTTTTATCGCCCATTATCTTCGTCAGTTTAGAAACAGTAAATTTCTCGGCAGAAGCGTAAGTTGAAAAAAAAAATTTTTTGTTTTTAATTTTATTTTTAGGCGAGAAGGGCGCTGGGCGATTTTGGAGTTCCGATAGCGATAGTAGTAATGGTCGGTTTGGATTATGTAACTCCAGGTGCATACACAGAAAAATTAAAAGTTCCTGAAGGTCTTTCTCCTTCGGACCCAGAAATCCGCGGTTGGATAATACCGCCTTCTGGATTAATGAGGCCGTTACCTCTTTGGGTAGCGTTCGCCGCTTTTATCCCAGCTCTTCTTGTTTATATTCTTTTATTCATGGAAACTCACATCTCAGAGTAAGCCTTTTCATCATTTTTTCCCATTTTTAATTTTTTTTAGATTGATTATTGACAAAAAGGAAAGAAAATTGAAAAAAGGTTCAGGTTTTCATTTAGATATCGTTTTAATTTGTCTCCTGAATGTCGGCTGTGGATTTATGGGTGCTCCGTTTGTCTGCGCTGCGACTGTTCGATCTGTAACCCACGTTTCTGCGGTTACTGTTATGTCTAGAACTCACGCTCCTGGTGACAAACCACACATAATTGAAGTCAAAGGTATAAAAACTAAAAAAAAATTATTTAAATAAATTTTTTAGAGCAAAGAGTGAGTGCTTTTTTGGTAAGCACATTAGTCGGACTTTCCGTTTTAATGTCGCCATTATTGCGGTTGGTACCAATGTCTGTTCTCTTCGGGTTTTTCTCTATATGGGAATCTCATCTATAAATGGCATACAATTTTTTGAAAGATGCCGTTTATTTTTTATGCCTGTTAAGCATCATCCTCAAGCAGCCTACGTTAGAAGAGTAAGTTTAAAATAAAAATATAAAAAGTTTTAATTCGATTTTTTAGGTTCAAACGCTAAAAATGCATTTGTTTACGGCAATCCAGCTTGGATGCCTAGTCATTTTGTGGGTTGTGAAATCTTCAGGGATTTCGCTGGCGTTTCCATTTTTTCTTTTACTTATGGTACCTTTGAGGGCGCAGCTGAGATTTATTTTCTCACCATCGGAATTAAGAGCGGTAACTATTATGGCATTCAAAAAGAGGGATTTTTAATAAAAAAAGACTGAGGAAAACGCCTGAAAAGGGTGTTCATTGACAGGAAAACGCCTGAAAAGGGTGTTCATTGACAGGAAAACGCCTGAAAAGGGTGTTCATTGACAGGAAAACGCCTGAAAAGGGTGTTCATTGACAGGAAAACGCCTGAAAAGGGTGTTCATTGACAGGAAAACGCCTGAAAAGGGTGTTCATTGACAGGAAAACGCCTGAAAAGGGTGTTCATTGACAGGAAAAGGGTGTTCATTGACAGGAAAACGCCTGAAAAGGGTGTTCATTGACAGGAAAACGCCTGAAAAGGGTGTTCATTGACAGGAAAACGCCTGAAAAGGGTGTTCATTGACAGGAAAACGCCTGAAAAGGGTGTTCATTGACAGGAAAACGCCTGAAAAGGGTGTTCATTGACAGGAAAACGCCTGAAAAGGGTGTTCATTGACAGGAAAAGGGTGTTCATTGACAGGAAAACGCCTGAAAAGGGTGTTCATTGACAGGAAAACGCCTGAAAAGGGTGTTTATTGACAGGAAAACGCCTGAAAAGGGTGTTCATTGACAGGAAAACGCCTGAAAAGGGTGTTCATTGACAGGAAAACGCCTGAAAAGGGTGTTCATTGACAGGAAAACTGAAAAGGGTGTTCATTGACAGGAAAAGGGTGTTCATTGACAGGAAAAGGGTGTTTATTGACAGGAAAACGCCTAAAAGGGTGTTCATTGACAGGAAAACGCCTGAAAAGGGTGTTCATTGACAGGAAAACGCCTGAAAAGGGTGTTCATTGACAGGAAAACGCCTGAAAGGGTGTTCATTGACAGGAAAACGCCTGAAAAGGTGTTCATTGACAGGAAAACGCCTGAAAAGGGTGTTCATTGACAGGAAAACGCCTGAAAAGGTGTTCATTGACAGGAAAACGCCTGAAAAGGGTGTTCATTGACAGGAAAACGCGTGTTCATTGACAGGAAACGCCTGAAAAGGTGTTCATTGACAGGAAAACGCCATTAGGAAAAGGGTGTTCATGACAGGAAAACGCCTGAAAAGGGTGTTCATTGACAGGAAAACGGTGTTCATTGACAGGAAAACGCCTGAAAAGGGTGTTCATTGAAGGAAAACGCCTGAAAAGGGTGTTCATTGACAGGAAAACGCCTGAAAAGGGTGTTCATTGACAGAATAACTTATTAACACCCAAAAAGGGCGCTTATCATTTATTGATAAGGATGTTTATTGACATAAATATCACTGAAAGGGTGATAATTTTTTCTCCAGTAATACCTCCTAGGCCAATTTACCTCAAAAATTTATAAACTTTCTAAATTTATCATTTTATTTCTTTTTTAGTTGGACAGCGACGAACCAGACGCAGTCGACAATAACGGAGACGAACCCGATTTCTACGCCGAGGCTCTTCTCGCCGGCTAAGATCGTCTATTTATTTAAAAATTAAAAAAAAATTTACATATTTTTTAAATTTAGCGCTTAAAAATATAAACAAAAAAACACTATTGTTTTATATTAAAACTTTTAATATTTTTAAAGACGTAAGAATTTTTATTTTTTAGAAAACAGGGCAGCGGGTTTCGTTATGCGAAATTCCCTGTCGTGGGTGCTACGAGGGCTAAAAGGATTATTTTTTCTTCGACTAAATAATCATTTAAACAGTATCAATTTGTTATAACAATAAAAATAAAAGAAAATTTAAAACTATTGTATATTTTCTAAAACAGAAAAAAATTATAATTTTTAAAATTTTAATCATTCCTACAGGATGTGTCTTGAAGTCAATTATCCTCAATTTTTTTTTTCAAAAAGGAATAAAAAAAATTCAATTTTGTTATACTGGGTGATCCAGAATGACATCGTAAATTTTTAGAATTAATAATTTCTGAAAACGCCTGAAACTGGGCTACAAGAGGATAAAAATGGCTTTAAACAAGATTAGAGCATAATCGTAATCAAAATCATAATATTTTTAATATATTGAAAAAATTATTTTAAAATTAGAACTTAAAATATGATTACGATGATATAACAACCGTAATCATGATTACAATTACGCCCTTTTCTGAACACATCTTTTATTTTGTTATCTGAGCTTTATCGTCGATTATTTCTATCTTGAAAATATCGGCCATCGCTCATAAGACGTACTTATTTCAAAGTGGATTGTGCCAATATTTTTCCCATTCTGATTTTTTAGAATAGGGGAACTTTGTATTAGAAAATGCCTGTGATTTTATTAAAAAAAAAGAATAGTTTTTGTTTTTCTTTTATTAGATGAGTGTATAAGAAGAGTTGGCATTTAGATTGTGACACTGTGTACCTTAAATCTCGTTTATGTTTTATTCCATGTCAATAGAGATTTTTTAATGTTAATATTTGTTAGTCTATTAAAAATAAAAAGAACAAAAGTGTGATATTATGGTGGACTCACTATGTTTTCACTTGTTAGTTTAAAGAGATAATAATAAAAATAATTATTTGTTTTAATTAACCTTTTTGTTATATATTATTAACAAAAGCAGGATAATTTGGTAAAATAGAAAAAAGATTTTTAATTTATCATTATTTATATTTTAAAAAAATCACAAAATATTTACATTTATGGGATGATGGTAAGTTTTATTCTCCAGGCATATCTCCACCAGGAACCAGCTAAAAAGAAAATTTTAGCTATTGTGAAAATGTTACTATTTAGTAAAAAGGCTAAAAAGGGTGTTTATTGACATAAAGACAAATGAAAACGCCAGAAAAGGGTGTTTAATGACAGATAGTAGGAAAAAGACGCCCAGAATTGATGGACAAAACAAACTGCGAAAAACGCAACTGTTGAAAGGGTGTTTAGTGGGCTAAAGTTAAAGAAAAAGACTCAAGATTCCAAAAAATGGTGTTTATCGACAGAAACACAAATTAAAACGCCCGAAAAAGGTGTTCAATCACAGTAAAACAAATGATAAAGATTCAAGATTCCAAAAAAAAAAAAATGGTGTTTATCGATAGAAAGATAAATGAAAACGCCAGAATAGGGTGTTTAATGACAGAAAGTAGAAACGACGCCCAGAATTGTTGGATAAAAACCGCGAAAAACGCAACTGTTGACAGGATGTTTAGTGAGCTAAAGTTAAAAAAAAAAGGCTCAAGATTCCAAAAAAAAATGGTGTTTATCGATAGAAAGATAAATGAAAACGCCAGAAAAGGGTGTTTAATGACAGAAAGTAGAAACGACGCCCAGAATTGTTGGATAAAAAAACCGCGAAAAACGCAACTGTTGACAGGATGTTTAGTGAGCTAAAGTTAAAAAAAAAAGGCTCAAGATTCCAAAAAAAATGGTGTTTATAGACAGAAACACAAATTAAAACGCCCGAAAAAGGTGTTCAATCACAGTAAAAAAACGTTAAAGATTCAAGATTCCAAAAAAAAAAAATGGTGTTTATCGATAGAAAGATAAAAGAAAACGCCAGAAAAGGGTGTTTAATGACAGATAGTAGAAACGACGCCCAGAATTGTTGGACAAAACAAACTGCGAAAAACGCAACTGTTGACAGGGTGTTTGGAGGGCTAAAGATAAAAAAGACTCAAGATTCCAAAAAAATGGTGTTTATCGACAGAAACACCAATACAAACGCCCGAAAAAGGTGTTCATTCACAGTAAAAACAAACGTTAAAGATTCAAGATTTCAAAAAAAAAAAAAAGTGTTTATCGATAGAAAGATAAATGAAAACGTCAGAAAAGAGTGTTTAATGATAGAAAGTAGAAAAAAGACGCCCAGATTGTTGGACAAAACAAACTGCGAAAAACGCAACTGTTGACAGGGTGTTTGGAGGGCTAAAGATAAAAAAAGACTCAAGATTCCAAAAAAAATGGTGTTTATCGACAGAAACACCAATACAAACGCCCGAAAAAGGTGTTCATTCACAGTAAAAACAAACGTTAAAGATTCAAGATTTCAAAAAAAAAAAAGGTGTTTATCGATAGAAAGATAAATGAAAACGTCAGAAAAGAGTGTTTAATGATAGAAAGTAGAAAAAAGACGCCCAGATTGTTGGACAAAACAAACTGCGAAAAACGCAACTGTTGACAGGGTGTTTGGAGGGCTAAAGATAAAAAAAGACTCAAGATTCCAAAAAAAATGGTGTTTATCGACAGAAACACCAATACAAACGCCCGAAAAAGGTGTTCAATCACAGTAAAAACAAACGCTAAAGATTCAAGATTCCAAAAAAATGGTGTTTATCGACAGAAACACAAATGCAATCGCCCAAAAAAGGCGTTCAATGATACTAAAAACCAACTGCAAGTCTACGAAAAACGCACAAATTCCTGTTTACAGAATGTTTAGTGGGCTAAAGCGGAAGAACTTCCTAAAAAAAACTCTAAAAAGACTCAAGATTCCAAAAATGGTGTTTATTGACTTTAACACAAATGAAAACGCGCGAAAAAGGTGTTTAATGACATAAATAGGAAGAAGACACCGGAAATCCAACAAAAAGTACTATTTGAAAGAAAAAAAAAACATGAAAAGCGCCAAAAATCTTGTTAACAGGGAGTTTCGTGGGCTTGAGTGGAAAAACTGCAAAAATAGAAACCTAAAAAGTATTTAAGATTCCGAAAAATGGTTTTTATCGACAGAAAGGCAAAATGAAAAAGTCTGAAAAGGTGTTTAAGAGAAAAAGTATTGGGTTTTTATGTGGTAAATTATGTGGTTTGGGAATGACATTTACCATGGTATATTGTTGCCATTGAGTAAATCTGGTCCAGTTTTGTAATCCTTTTTCCCTCAGGGGTCGTCTCGTATTCTGTAACATCTTCCAAAAGCATGTTGACAAAATCGTCAAATCCAAGGAGCGTCCCAACGATTTCTTTATCGTTTTTCATTATAATATGAATCCTCGATCCAATACATTTATCCACAAGTTCTGAAAATTAAAAAAATCAACTTCATTGCACTAAGCTGATCAATTTATAGCTCAAATATAAACAGGGGGTCTACCCAGAGAGCGGTAGCCAAAATGATTAAAATTATGAAAAGGACTTACCAAGAGGAAGAATCGTTGATGGATTCGTCGCTACAGAAGCCGTCATTTTGGCAAAAGAAGCTTAAAAACTTAAATTTTAATCCAACGTTTTACCCGGTAAACAGGAGAATAAAACGTTTCAACGTTTGAGTAAGGTTATAATAAATCCATGGTTATATCACAGGTTGTACTTGCAGCAAACACTCAGAAGGTTCCATCAAAAACCGATTAGTTTTATAAACATCTCAAATTTTTACCAAAAAACCAAAAATGGACCTTGTGAAAAGAATATACGTAGAGCCGAAAGGGTATTCGAAACATTTTGAAGATCTCAAATCGATATTTGAAGACCGTGTGAGTGTTTTGGAGAAAAAGATGGATATACTTATAACAACTTGTACTTCAATTTTGAGCTATTTGAAAGAAAACAGGGAGAGCATGAATGCTGTTCCCACCTTGTGTTGAATAGGATCGCCCAGGTTGAGCAAATAGTTCAAAATTCGATGGAAAAAATTGAAAAGATGGCATCTACCAATGGAAACTCTGGGTACACCCGTTGTCTTCTTACAACCTTCTAAATTGACCATTTTTTCTCTTTTTCTTTAGGAATCCTCCTGTTCTTCTAGTCGATGAAACTCGGCAGCCAACGGCCTCAAAGCTCAACGTGTCGTCGCTTTGAATACCGAAGAAGAGATTCCAAACGGTTCTTGGCTTGGAGATCCTAACAACCCTAAATGTCGAGTCAGAGTCAAAATTTCTCCTCCGTAAGATTTTTTTTTAATTTTAAACCCTCTATTTCTTGATTTTCTGGTGTAGAAACACCCGTTAAACCAGCTGAATTGGCGTTAAACGTATTTTTTACCGGTTTTGGGTCGTTTTTATCGATTTCCTGGTGTAGAAAGACCTGTTAAACCAGCTGAATTGGCGTTAAACGTATTTTTATTGGGTTTTTGGTCGTTGTTATCGATTTCCTGGTGTTAAACACCAGTTTAATCGGCTGAATGGGCGTTAAACATATTTTTACCTGGTTTCAGGTCGTTTTTAGCGATTTCCAGGTGTAGAAACACCTGTTACCAGCTGAATAGGCGTTAAACGTATATTTTACTGGGTTTTGGTCGTTTTTATCGATTTCCTTGTGTAAAAACACCAGTTTTGTCGGCTTAAAGGGCGTTAAACATATTTTTTATCAAGTTTTGGGTTGTTTTTATCGATTTCTGGTGTAGAAACACCAGGTTTATCGATTTCCCAGTGTAGAAACATCGGTTTTATCGATTTCCTGGTGTAGAAACACCAGTTTAATTGGCTGAATGGGCGTTAAACAAATTTTATACCGGGTTTCGGGTCATTTTTATCGATTTCCTGGTGTAGAAACACAAGTTTAATCGATTTCCTGGTGCAGAAACACAGTTTAATCGATTTCCTGGTGTAGAAACACCAGTTTATCGATTTCTGGTTTAGAAACACCAGTTTTATCGATTTCCTGGTGTAGAAACACCAGTTTTATCGATTTCCCGGTGTAGACACACCAGTTTTATCGATTTCCTGGTGTAGAAACACCAGTTTTATCAATTTCCTGGTGTAGAACACCAGTTTTATCGATTTCCTGGTGTAGAAACACCAGTTTTATCGATTTCCTGGTGTAGAACACCAGTTTTATCGATTTCCTGGTGTAGAAACACCAGTTTTATCGATTTCCTGGTGTAGAAACACCAGTTTTATCGATTTCCTGGTGTAGAAACACCAGTTTTATCGTTAAACATATTTTTTACCGATTTCGTTTTTATCGATTTCCTGGTGTAGAAACACCAGTTTATCGCGTTAAACATTTTACTGGTTAGAGTTTTTATGATTTCCTGGTGTAAAACACCGGTTTAATCCGCTGAAGGGCGTAAACATCTTTTTAATTTACCAGGTTTTTGGTTTCTTTAATCTTTATCAATCTTTTTATTATTTTAGGACGCTGATTCATATAAACGAACGATGTAACACCATGCAGAAAATGGCGGTTACTTTGCTCGACTCACTTTTCCCTCGTGAAGTCCTCGCTGTTTCAAATATAAGCGGAAAAGGGAAACATTCTAAACAACAACTCGACCCATTATTGGTAAATTTTTTATTATTTTTCATCTCATTTATTTTCTTTTAGATATGCCATAAATGCCATTTAATTTACAAGTTAATATGACGGAAGAGGAATGGCATAAGATAAAACAGAATTTGGACTCAAAGTGCCGCCGTGTTTGGAGGAAAAAATCCGAGGACTGCCTCTCGAATCGGAAACCACCAATGTAAATTTTTTAATTAATTAAATAATTAATTTTATTCATTTTTTCTTTACAGCCCAACATTTTAACATTTACAGACCATGGCAATGAAGAATCACTGGACTATCAGCAGGTAAATTTATTTCATTTTTACTTCCTTTTGATGAATTATTGATTTTATTCCAAAAATAGTTGAAAAACAGTTTTTAAAAGTTTTAATTTTCAGAATTTGGATTGCAACTCGATTACAGTTTTGAGGCAAGGGAAAGACGAGAACCTTTTTGAAATCCAAGATGGGCAAACGATTAAAGTTTTTAATAATGACGACATAAAAGATCTTTTATCAGTAAGTTATTTTATCGACAAAATTAATTTCTCAATTCTTTATTTAGACATCGGTGGAACTATTTTCTGTCGAAGACAACAACTGCTTTAGCCTCGGAAATCATCAGTTGGTCATCGCAGACAGTTTTACGGATAAGGACCCAATGGGTGACGACCTGTCATCTTGAATATTATTTTTTAATAAAAAATGAAAATTAAATGTTTAAGGCCAAAGGGGACGACAAGTGTGGCAACTTTTTGTGAGACAGAAGATACGAGTGCGAGAGAGTGAGAAAACCGAAATTTTGTTCAGTTCTCACGCTTCTAAAATTGGTCCGATTTGATTTTTTCAAATTGGAATGTACTCAGTGGTACAGTACAAAATTCTGTATCTAAAAAAAATTTTTTTTGCCGCCAAAATTGTTAAATTTTGCAAAATTTGAAAAAGTGGTCAACAGCCCAGAACCGTTAAAAAATCCTGAACCCAAAGACGTTAGTATTATAAAGATCGGATAAAAAATGGCGTCCGAAACGCGAAAATGCGAATTTCCGTTTGATGTTCTCTTATCAACCCTCCCGCTCCAAAAAGAATTGCATTTTAGTTATTTTTATTTTGTGAAAATGCGTTTCTTGCATTTTTGTTCCTTATAATAATTTCTTTTCTTTATTATCCTAATATTTAGTTCCTTCCTTTACAGTTTTTTGTATTTTATTTTTACAAAACTTTGATAGCTGGTTATCACAATAATTATGTGATATTTTTGTTACATCAATATACCCCTCAAAAAGTTACAAAAATAGGATTTTTTTTTTCAACTGAGTGTCTGTAAAAAATAAAAACCAAGGATTCGGCAGAGAAAGACTGAATATCGAAAGAAACATAAAAATTTCACCCAACGCTGACGTAGACGGGCAGCGAACATCAAACGGAAATTCGCATTTTCGCGTTTCGGGCGCCATTTTTTATCCGATCTTTATAATACTAACGTCTTTGGATTCAGGATTTTTTAACGATTCTGGGCTGTTGACCACTTTTTCAAATTTTGCAAAATTTAAAAATTTTGGCGGAAAAAAAAATTTTTTTTTTAGATACAGAATTTTGTATTGTACCACTGAGTACATTCCAATTTGAAAAAATCAAATCGGACCAATTTTAGCAGCGTGAGAACTGAACAAAATTTCGGTTTTCTCTCTCTCTCGCACTCTATGTCCAAGCTCCAAATCCCCTTTCGCCTTAAAAAAAAATGTATTTTTGCTATTTTAATTTCAGTTTTTAGGAAATTAGGCCCTATTTTTAAACGTACCTTGAAACTCTCTTCTCTCTATACCAAAAGTATACCTCTTTTCCTTTCTGGAAACATGAATTCATGATGGAACATGATTGCACTGCCTTCTAAATAGCTACTGTAGGTGACATTTAAAAAAACCGTAATTTGTAGCTGTAATTAAATACAAAACAAAATATCTTCATCTTTAAATTTTAGTTGGTACAAAACCAATGATTTATAGATAAAATAACGATCAAAATTTTCAGTTTTGAAGTAAAAAGAGCGGGAATGTTGTACCAATCCCCACCCCCCACCACAGACATGCACAAACAAGTCTGGAAGCTTTTCTTCTCTCATTTCGCTCTAGGTGTGTAAAACTTTAAATATTCCTTTTATTACTAAAACTGACCAATTTAAATTATAATTTATGCTCCTTATTTATAAATGCTCCCTTAGGATCCGTTTTTTCAAGGTTTCCTTGAAATTCATTCCTTGACTTGTTTTTTATGGACCTAAGGAACTGAAAATGTTCAAGGTATCCTCTTTGTTAAGGAACAACGTTCTCAAGGTTTCCTTGAAATTCCTGGACGTTACTTAGTTTTTGTGTACCTCCCTGCAAGTGATCCTTCAAATAAAAAGAATCCTGATCTCCCTTTTTCTTGGTGGCTATTGAGGAACCTTAAGGAATCCTTGAAGAGAGGGCTCCCATTGGCTGACGATCCTTGATTTTCGCTTAAATGCTTAAGTTAAGGAACAAAAAATGTTCAATGTATCCTCTTTGTTAAGGAACACCTTTTCTCAAGGTTTCCTTGAAATTCTTTGACGTTTTTTTGGTTTTTATGAACCTTCCTGGAAGTGGTCCTTCAAATAAAAAGAATCCTGATTTCCCTTTTTCGAGGTGGGTATTGAGGAACCTTAAGGAATCCTTGAAGGGAGGGCTCCCATTGGCTGACGATCCTCGATTTTTACTTAAACTGCCTAAGTTAAGGAACAAAAAACGGATATTCAAGGTATCCTCTTTGTTAAGGAAGAGAGTTTCCATGTTTACCAATTTCTGTTAAAAGAGCACGAATTAGTTCCTATGCAAATCCTTTTGTCCAATTTTTAAAATTTCTCATGTTATTAATAATAAACAATAAAATTTAATGAAGCAATACTTTTTACTTTAATCTTTATAGCTCTCATATTTCGCAAAGGATGGTTTTATTACAAAATTTTAACCAAAATAGTTGGTTTCTTGGTTCCTTCCCTCTCGTTATACGAACATCCCTATCGTACATCCCCCTCCGTTATGGTCCCCCTCCCTTATACTTCCCCTCCCTTATACAGGGTGTCCGGAAACACATGGCAAGCGTCTGGGAGAGCGTTAAAAAGTGGTTTTACGAAAAAAAGTTAAATGTAAACCCCCCTTAATTTAAATCAAAGAATTTGATGGTGTAGTTTAAAATCCGCCTGGATATACAGGGTGTCCCAGACACAACCTAACTTCGTTATTTCAAATGAGAACCCCTATTTTTTATTTCAGATTCGTAATCTACGCAAAATTTCAAGTAGATTTGAGTACTCATATGACAATTTTGGACAACTTTTAAAAAATGTCAAAATTTAGCGTTTTTTGCGCTAAAATCCGTTAAAATTGACCTAGGAGACTCGTTTTTTCTTAATTCCACTTATTTTTTCCCGAAGAATCCAACTGTCTCAAATTTGAGCATCTTCGCATTCTGCATCACGAGATTTCGTCGCTAATGGCCTTTTTTCAAGTTTAACTCCAAATTCCATACTTCAAAAATGGAAATTAGCGATTTGTTGACGGAATTTTAATTTTTGATGCATAAACACAAAAGACGCTGTAGCTCTTTCAAAATTTGTGGTCCGAAAGAAAAATTCCTTTCAACAAGTGCTAATTTTCATTTCTGAACTAAAAATTTGGGTTCTAACTTGAAAAAAGGCCATTAGCGACGAAAACTCGTGATGCTGAATGCGAAGATGCTCAAATTTGAGACAGTTGGATTCTTCGGAAAAAAATAAGTGGAATTAAAAAAAAAAACTCCTAGGTCAATTTTAACGGATTTTAGCTCAAAAAACGCTAAAATTTTACATTTTTTAAAAGTTGTCCAAACTTGTCATATGAGTACTCAAATCTACTTGAAATTTTGCGTAGATTACGAATCTGAAATAAAAAATAGGGGTTCTCATTTGAAATAACGAAGTTAGGTTGTGTCTGGGACACCCTGTATATCCAGGCGGATTTTAAACTACACCATCAAATTCTTTGATTTAAATTAAGGGGGGTTTACATTTAACTTTTTTTCGTAAAACCACTTTTTAACGCTCTCCCAGACGCTTGCCATGTGTTTCCGGACACCCTGTATACTTCCCCCTCCTATATTGTTAGTTCTCTTTAAGGAAGTTTTTGTTGGAAGCTCTTCAAACTAGTACTTTTAAAATCAGAAACCACCATTTTACTAAAATTTAGTAATTGAATATTTAATATAATTTTTTAAATGTATCGAATTGAGTAATATATCAAAAAGGAGTTTAGGCATAAAAAAATGAAGTAGGGAAAAGGGCTCCCTCATAAATAACCGTACCTTTGAGCGTAGAACTCGAGCTCTTCTGAAGTCTTCTTTTTATGACTTCCATTCAGTTTATGGAATTTTGATTAAAAAAAAAAATTCAAAACGTTTTCATAATAATGGTTTGCGTATTATATGAGAAAAGAGTTTTATAATTAGGGTTTCGTTGTGTAATGAGAGGGTGCAGACCTGACATTTTCATCCCTTAAATGTTACGCCCCCCCACCATCATTTCGAGGGGCCCTCTGTGACATTTTCAGGGGTAGGCCTTAAGGGTAATTAGCTGGGGAAAAATCAGGCTAATTTTACTCCCCTTTGTGTCTAAGGTAGCCTAGGTCTTTCGTACATTTTAAAAGAAAGAAAACACAGATTTTAAAGTAAAAATAAAGAATTTTCTTTAGTTTTTCCCCACTTTTTAAACAGTTTTTTCTAAATGAAGTTCTTCTGGTGGTACCCTGGAATTTCTATGTGTGAAAATGGGGTCAAAGCCAATGTATCTTGGGTATGTCAATAGCGCCAGCCGGCCGTCCTTCATTATTTATATACAGGGTGTCCGGAAACACATGGCATACGTCTTGGAGAGCGTTAAAAAGTGGTTTATGAAAAAAAAGTTAAATGTAAACCCTCCCTAATTTAAATCAAAGAATTTGATAGTGTAGTTTAAAATGCGTTTGGATATACAGGGTGTCCCAAACAGAACCTAACTTCGTTGTTTCAAATGAGAACCCCTATTTTTATTTCAGATTCGTAATCTACGCAAAATTTCAAGTAGATTTGACTATTTTTATGACCATTTTCGCCAACTTTAAAAATGTCAAATTTTAGCGTTTTTCGCGCTAAAATCCGTCAAAATCGATCCACTTCTTTTTGTCTGAAGTTTCTAACTATCACAAATTCAAGCATCTTCGCATTCTGCATCACGAGATGTCGTCGCTAACGGCCTTTTTTTAAGTTAGAACCCAAATTTCTGCAAAAAACTCTGATCCTAATAACCCAGGAAAATGGCAGAAAATCCGCGGTTTCTCGGACAAAATAAATACAAGAAAGCTCTTAAAAATCTGATTAAAATGGGGTTTGTGGGAAGGAGGAAATCTTAAAAAAGTGAGACAATCATAATGGTATTTTATAATGATCTAGCTTGTTGGTGTAATTACTAATTAGTCTTCTTAGTAAAATTGAAGGGGTGGCGTCTGAAGGGAAGGTGGTGAGAAGTTGAGAAGGGAAAAGACCCCTTCCAAGTTATTTTCCTACCCTCACGGACTTAAATCAAACTTGTTTAATTTACGTGAACGTCAATCCAGGAGTTATGTGACGAACGGCGAGGGGTAAAAAGGATATTGGCGTGTTTTTCGATTTAACTAAATTCACATTGATCGACGTTAAATAATTGGATAGGAAGTATCCGCTTACGACGTTTTACGTCAAATGGGGAGTGAAAACCTTATTAGAAACCGTATTGTGTGCCATTGAGTCTTTTTACAAAATGGCTCAACGGGGGAAAAAAAAGGTGAAGTTCCATTAGAAATTTCTTGACCTTTCCTGTCAATATTTGCTTCATAATTTACCTCTAGCTTTAAAAATATGCTTAGAATTGATTATTTTTAGGTTCAAATTGATCAATTAAGTATTCAATAAGTTAGCGTGGGCGAAAATTTAAGTCGCTCGTCAATTGTAACGCCAAAATTAAGCTGCCCGTTAAATAAGGGAAAAAACACTTGTCGTCCCGACATAAAATTTGTCGTTTCTACATAACGCAGTTGAACATAAAGGAAACTTTCATTTTAAAGAACTTGTCGTTTTGCCATAAAACTGTTTCTGTCGTTTGGGGATCCATCCAACGAGCTAGCCTATTTTCGCTATTTCAAATGCAATTATGGCGAAACGACAAAAACCTTAAAACTTGACAGTTTACCATAATGCAATTCGCACATCCTCGCGAGAGGAAAAAATTAACCCCCTTGTGTCATAAAACGAGCTGATCCCATTGGTTGCCTGCTTGCTTTTCCAAGATTATGGTGAGATCCTTTATGCTGAATTGCATTATGGTGAACTGCCACGTCTTTCGCCATAATCGCGTTTAACTGCGAAATTAGGCTTGCTCTTTGGCTGTCCCTAGTTTATGGTGAGATGTATAATGCCGAAACGACAGAAACAGTTTTATGGCGAAACAGCAAGTTTAAAGAGAGGCTTTTATGGTAACTTGCACTTTTTTTATGTCGACTTGCATTTATTGAAAAAGTCGTTACGGCGAAACGCTTTATGTCGAAATGCATTATGCTCAAAATTTTTGAACTTTGGAGAGCTTTATGTTTAATAGCATTATGCCGAAAAGCATTACGGTAAACTGCAAATTTTCCTTGTTCAACTGTTTTAGGGTGAATTGCATTATGGTGAACTGTCAAGTCTTAAGGTTTTTGCCGTTTCGCCATAATCGCGTTTTAAACAGCGAAAATAGGCTTGCTCGTTGGCTGTCCCTAGTTTATAGATGTATTATGCCCAAACGTCAGAAACAGTTTTATGGCGAAACGACTTCTTTAAAATGAGTTTCCTTTATGTTCAACTGCGTTATGTAGATACGACAAATTTTATGTCGAAATAAGTGTTAAATCTGTTTATAGTGAGATGTATTATGTCGAAATGCATTATGGTGAACGTTTTCGACTATTTCCTTTATGCTGAGTGGCAGATTTTTTATGGTGAACGGTAACTCGCGATTTCTGCTATTTTATGCTCAATTGCATTATGGCGAAGCGTATTATGTTGACACGTATACACTCCAAATAAAAATATGTATGGATAAACTCCGAACTTAAGCTTCTCAAGCCAAATTAGCTTTCCTTAGGGCGAAGCGGATGATTTCTTTTCGCGAAACTTTGATCGAGTTTAAATTGAGTTGGTCTTGTTTAGATAGGATAACGTGAGCCCTCAAATACATATTTATTTAAAACGTCCCCTTTTTTTCCGTACCCCATTAACAGAAATCGTCCGTCACGCCATCTATAAACTTTTATAATAACGGGAGAAAATTCCAACAAAAAACCCAACGTGCGTGCAATATTAAATTAAAAATTACGACTTTTCCCTTTTCATCCCTAAAAGGCAATAGGTTGAGCCAATTTTCTGCTTCAAATGTTTTTTACAAAGGACACAAAAATGATAATGATGTAGACTGTGTTTGATGCGTATCGTATATCTCTTTTGTATTTTCATCATGATAAATTTTGACATTCAATTTTCCCTGTAATAACAGTTTTTTTACATTATATGAGGGTGGAGTTGGGGGGAGGTTAATTGCAAAACTATATTTATGTATAGACATTGATGGCATTTTTTTAGGAACGGGAGGGGTCCTAGGTGGAGGCTTTTGCCTTATTTCTGTGGCGGTAGGGTATCCAAAAAACCCTCTATAGATTTTCGTAAGTCTAGAGCCACTGTTCCTTTTAAGAACAATTTTGAAAAGTGGATTTCTCGGCCAATAAAATTGAGGAAAACGCCCAAAATCTTTGCTTGGTTTTCGGGACGTCAAGATTGAGGTTTGTTGATAGAGCACTTGAAGTTTAATTTAACGTACTGTTTAAGTTTGAGGTTTTACTTAACCGGCTGTTCTGCCTAGACACCATTTAAAATTTTCATTTTTGAATGCAGAATTTTTCTGCATTTTAACTTCCTGAAGTTATTGTTTTACCCTCCACGTCGGGTTTTTGGGGAAGGGTCTTCCAGACCCCGTAGGGTCAATTCGAATATGGATCTACACCGATCTCAACTTTGTCTGTGGTTCCGGCCGGCCGTCCGTCCGTTTTTTCCGAAACTCTTTACGCTAGTTTTGATCCAATTTTCTCCAAATTTTCACACAAATTTCTTTAGCCGGTGAAAAACAATGTAACGAGGACGATTTTTGAATTTTGAAAAAATGGCGGAGATATGTCTGTTTGAAATTTTAAAAAATTCGCTGGGGCCGTTGGCCAAAATTAAAAAAAAAATAAAATAAAAACTTCCCCCTCCTTAAACTTCCGCTCCGTTAGTTATACTTTCCCCTCATTTATACCTTTATACTTCCCCACCTTTATACTTCATTCTCCTTTATACTTCCCTCTACTTGAACTTCCCCTCCTTTTTACTTCCATACTTCCCTCTACTTGAACTTCCCCTCCTTTTTACTTCCATACTTCCCTCTACTTGAACTTCCCCTCCTTTTTACTTCCATACTTCCCTCTACTTGAACTTCCCCTCCTTTTTACTTCCATACTTCCCTCTACTTGAACTTCCCCTCCTTTTTACTTCCATACTTCCCTCTACTTGAACTTCCCCTCCTTTTTACTTCCATACTTCCCTCTACTTGAACTTCCCCTCCTTTTTACTTCCCCCATCCTTAAACTTCTCCTTCGTTATACTTCCCGCTCCTTTATACTTCCCTCTCCTTGAACTTCCCCTCCGTTATACTTCCCCCTTCTTAATACTTCCTCCTCCTGTATGGTTCCTTCTCTTTGATGAAGTTTTCGTTGGAAGCTCTTCAAACTAGTTTTTTTGTTGTTGTGGTTTTAGGGCCTAATGCCTCAAAACACCATCTAAAATTTTCATTTTTGAATACAGAATTTTTCTGTCTTTTTTACGAAATTTTGGCCAAAAAAATTTACTTAAAACTTTATATTATTTTTTTTTTTTAACTAAAACCTTTTTCGTGGTTTTAAAGCCCTGGTTAATGCCTAAATAAGTAAAGAGACAAATATTTTCTTAAAATTAATGCTTAAAAAACCTCCTGTACTAAACTTTCTAATTAAATTACAACTTCCAACTAATATTTCTTAATTTTGAAACTTACGGGCGCGTGACACCCTTTTCGTTCCGGAGGAAAATTAAGTTTTAAGACGTTTTTAATTTGTCGAAATTAATATTTACTGCATTCTTAATTTGAGGTCGCGTGAATATATGGGAGGATATCATGGAATATTAAGATAAAATTATCAAAATTTTTAGAAATTTACATTTTAAAAAATTAATAATTAAAAATTAGTTAAATTAGATGGTTCGAGGAGTAAATTTTTGATATCATGAAGTCGTGCCCTTTCGGTCCGGGCCGTCTTAAATCCCGCCTCCTTCAGATGATGCGAGGCGGTCGTGTGCTTACGATCGCTGTCGGAGGTGGCCGATTTCCCACGAACTCCACTGACCGTCTCGCGTCCTCTGCTTTTCCCGCCTCAGTCGCTATTCAGAGCTCCGTTTCTCTTCATCCCCATCACCGGAGTACACAAAGCCCGTCTGAAAATTTTTTTCGTAAGACGCTCATCTTAAAAAAAAATATCGCGTGTGACCGCAGAAATTTTTTTGTTTAAATTTCTTTTTTTATCATAAGTCAGGACTCCAAATTTCAACATCATCGATTTTAAGGTAACTTTTTTATTTTGCTTCAAAACTTTTTTTTTTTCACCTCTGTGAATCCATCAAGACCATTTTTTCCAGCTTCTTTTTCATTATTTTGGGGGAGAAAACACTCGATTTTTATTATCGACGTAAACTTTATACGCTATACTGAAGTAGTTTATTGTTTGAGAGGGTTCTTGTCGGATTTGTAGCAGTGGCGCATTGCGATAACATTAGGCTAACGTCTTCTTTCAGACTTCACTTAAAATTTATTCGAAAGTTTTTTTTCTTTCTTGTTTTCTCCCCCCGAAAGTTCCATTATTTATTTTTCATACTCTCCAAAATTTTTGCTGGGTGCAATAGATCCGGAAAAATTATGAAGAACAGAAATTTTTTTTAAGCCTTCTAATTTTAGTTTGTCTAAGTTTAGAGGTAAAACAAAAGAGGCCGAACTGTAAATTTAAAATCTTTTTTTGTCTTTCAAAAAAAAAAAAAAAAAGGAGGCAGGCTTCTGATGTTTACCAGACTATCTAAAATTATTTTCAAAGTTTCTTAACCATCAATGTCTTCTGCAGTAGCCCTATTTCGGGCCCTAAAGTACCAGAACTCTTCGCCTGAAAAGCCACATTTTGTGACCCTCAAATTTACTTTTATCGTGATTAAATAAAAAAATGTGTGTAATTTAACATAAAAAAATACCTTGAAAAAAAATTCATAAAGAATCTAATTGCCGGAAATTGTCGGCGAAGGGGGAAAAGCCATAAACACCGTTGTAAAACGTAATATTTCTAGAGAAAAAAAAAAATATTGTATGATAGAAACTAAAAAAAAGAAAGGGGAGGAAAAATCAGATAAGTGAGGATGTAATATACGTACGTAAATTATTGTTTTTATTACAGGTGACTTGTTTGGCTGGCCGTAGATAACGCTCGTCGCTACTGTTTTCTGTCACGCGAAGTTATATATCAAAAGGTTTTCCATAGGATGACAACCGCTATCCCTCAACACACGAAAAAAATTTTTTTGGTGGGAAAATTGGTGAAAATTACGTGGGACAATGGGTTCTGGTACTTTGTGGCCTACAGTGAAAGATCTAATTTTTAGCAGTGATGGCTAAGATGAACTCAGATGAGATCCGGGGTAGTCTGGAAAAAAATTTGTCGGGAAGAAAAATTTTTTGACATTTTTGAATATTTTGGGGCTTAAATTTTTGTGGTAAAAATTCAAGCTACTTAAAGAAAACTGCGGCCCTCTTCCAAAAGCCGGACTTGGAGGGTAGTAGGTACAATAACTTCTCTTTTTAAGAATACTTCAAAAGTTAGAACCTGCATAACCGATCAGTCGTGCAGGCTTAGTATACTTTACGCCTAACACATTTTTTCGTACTTTGAATCTGGCCCTATAAAAGTGATTTTTGATGTTTTCGAATTGGTCCTAAATTTTTTTTTTGGAAAAAATTCAAGTTACTTAAGTGTCTTAATTATTCAGAGAAAACTACGGCCCTCCCCAGAAAGCCGGACATGGAGGGAAGTACAATAACTTCTCTTCAAGAATTCTACAAAAGTTAGGACCTGCATGACCGCTCTGTCGTGCAGGCTCAGTATATTTTGCGCCTATTTTTTCCATACCTTGAATCTGGTCTTATAGAAGTGATTTTTGACAATTTCGAATATTTTGGGGCTTAAATTTTTTTGGGAACAAAGAACAGGAACAAGTTACTTAAGAAAACTACGTCCCCCTCCCAAAAACCGGACATGGAGGGTAATCCAATAACTTCTCTTTAAGAATTTCAATAAAAAGTTTGCCAAAAAACTCAGCAAAACCAAAGAAAATTGAGTAAAAAGAGAGTTTCTGGACCAAAAACTGAGTCAAACGCTTGAAAATATGAAAAAAGGGGTTTTTCGATCATAAAGCCGAGAAAAACTGCCACTAATCCGATAAAAAAGGAGGTAGGAAAAGCCTGAAAACCGGGTAAAAATGGAGTTTTACCGCCAAAAGTGCGAGGAAACTGTCCTAAAATATGATTCTCCTTAGAAGATCCCAGGGTAACTTCTGAAAATCTGGAGATGTTTAAAAACTAGGAAAAAATCTGAATTTTTTAAAGCTAAAAAAATCATAACTCATCGACGAGTTGTAAAAGGGCAGACGGAAAAATCAGATTCTATTCGCTTTATTTAGCGATTTAACCTCAATATTTATTGACATGCTAAAGCGTAAATTATGCGCATTTTCAGGTGTTAAATTTATAAAATGAGGGTCGGGAAAAATCCCGTTTTGAGTGGATATGACAAGAGTTCGATGTTGAATCGTATCGGACATCCTTCCGAAAAGTGAGTGATGGCATTTATCACTGCATTCGATAAAAAAAGGCGGTATATTCAGATTTTTATGTGACTTTTTTAATTCCCAGAAGAATTTTTGGAGGGGAAATTCGCAAGGAGTAAATAAAAGGCGAGTGTGAGATTTGCGCGGGGTAGAAAGAGAAGGGGGTTGGGCGGGTTTAATTCCAGACCGCGAGCGAACATAAAGCAAACAGGGAACAGGATTAGCGGAGGGGCAAACTGGTTTCACAATGTTATAATAATGTATAAGGCCGGCCGGGAATATTCATGGAGAGTTTGTTTTAATTCCGAGCCGTTGAGGGTGTTTGGAAGTGGGGGAGGCAATAAAGCTGTATTGCGGTGGATTGCATTAGCATCCACCCCGGGCGTTAATTGCAACTTTCTAACTTTTCCGTTCGATGACGAACGTTTCAGAAGTTACCCTGAAGAACCAACGTCTTTTTTGTCTAAAAATTTGAAGCTGAAATTCAACAAAAGCGCCATTTTCGAGGCCTTCAAACTTTGAAGAGTAGACGCGCCAACAAAATAAGTTTTTTGGCAAATTATAAAAAAGGCCCTAAAACTCGCTAAGAAGGCTTTTTTTCCCAAAAGAAGTTGGCTTTAAATTTTTTGGACAAAAGATCCCATTTTAATCGGATATTCAGGCGTCTTTATCGGTTACTAGGTCCAGAAACCTACTTTTAACTGGATTTTTCAATGTTTCCCTACATTTCCTTGGGAAAACACCTTATTTTCGCCAGATTTATTTTATTTTTATTTATTTATTTATTTTGCTTGATGAAGGCACGCACTATTTTCAGTCAAAATATTCTCATTTTATCTGAATTCGGCCTAAAAAAATAATTTTATTTGCAAACTATACCGAAGAAAAAGCCCTAAAATTCGCGAAAACGGTTTTTTTTGGCAAAAGAAGCTTGCTTCTATTTTTAGGACAAAAACATCCCATTTTATCCAGATTTTTAGGCGTATTTCTGGTTACTACGTACAGAAACCTCCTTTTCACTGGATTTTTCAATGTTCCCCTTAATTTCCTTGCTAGGGCACCCTATTTTCTCGAGATTTAAGCACGGTTTTAAGTCGATATAATCTCTTTTTACCCGATTTCGGCCTAAAAACTGTCCATATTTTCCGAGAAAAAATCTTAATTGTGCGTTTTTTTTTTTTTTTTCCTTCCCCCGGCGTATTTCTCGGTTATTAGGCCCAGATTAATCAGGTTTTTCAATGTTTGCCTGAATTTTCATGCCAAGACTTCCCTTTTTCTCACATTTTATTTTTCATTTTTGTCTTCCATAAGCAGGGTTTTAGTCGATAATATTCTCTTTTTTCCAGTTTTCGGCCTAAAAACTTTTTATACTTGTCGAGAAAAAGGCTGTATTCTTGTATTTTTTTTTTACCCATTGTGTAATATTCAAGGAGGCACTTGTAAACACAGTTTATTTTGGAGTATCAATTCATGAGTTTTTATATTAGGATGTTTTCCATGGATTTTTAGACATTCCGTCTCGTATAGAGGGCATTAGGGCTATTGTGACGCCGGTGAGCGATTAAGTGGTAGCCCCCGACCTAATGGACGCGGAGCTCTTGAATACCAAAGGCTTTCCCAAGTGGTTGAGGGGTTGGACGTTTGCTGAATGCACGATTCCGTAGAGCGCGTTTAAGTGGTTAATAGCGGTGCATTATCATTCACGCCTTTCGACCTCTAGAGTCGAGTTAATGAACCGGGAAGACCTTACCCCTGTTACAGGTGTCCTGGAGAAATCTAATCAACTTCGATAATGGGAAAGGATGAGGGTCGGAGGGGCCTAACCTAATTTAAAAGTCACTCAACTCGGAATTTCCTTGAATTTGTAATTCAACCAATTTTTTTTTTCTCTTCAGTAACCAGAATTTTAAGAAATAAAATTATTTTAAAAATGAGGATTTGAATCTGGATAAAAGTGTTAAAACTTTAGAAGGTTTATTATCCTAAACCCGTTACACACTCGATTTAACAGCGCCCTCAGGTGGGTGCGCATTGAGTTAGGAGCGGGAAGTTTTAATCTCCTAACCTCTTGGCCCACCTTCACCTCTGTTATCTTCGAACCCAATTAAGTCTCTTTTAAGAAGTAATTTTAAGAAGGTCCGTTTCCGCCTCCTTGAATTAATTGGCTTTAAAACTTCAACCTTGTCAATTTTCTCAATTTGTTGATGTTCAGAAATGCGAGTTTTAAACTCCCCCAACTCCGATAGAACCACCTGGATTAGGTTTGGATCAAAATTACTTTGTAATTTTTCACTTTAATTAAGCGAAAAACTTATTTTAAGAAGTTTTTTTTAAATACATGTGAATTTACGATACCATAACAACGCGCATTCATGTGTTCTTAGTTAACGCGTTTTTTCAAAAATATCATCTCCTCCGAAAGTATTCTCGTCCTAAAAATATTTGTAAAATAAAATTTTTAAAATTAAATCAAATGTAATATCATCCGGAAGTATTCTCGTCCCAATGTCATCTCGTTCTAAACTAACGAACAAAATAAAAATGTTCATTGCTGCGTCGGAGGAATGAAGCAGCAAGTTTTAAAATCCATTTAGGGCGTACCGAGCTCATCATCCGTCCCTGGGCCTCGAACGACGCAATGAACAGTTTTTTGTGCGTTAGTTTTAGGACGAGATGTAGGCACCCAAAATTAATAATAAACACTTTCAATTAAAATCAAGGTTTCCTTCAGGGGGTCAGAATAATCTCGATTATGGGGATGTCGATTGAGCGGCCTCCTTAATTAGAAAGAGAATATCAATAAATCAAAGCTAAACTGCTGGAATGGCGGATTGTAAATTGTTCTAGCCTCATATCGTGGCTCGGAACCATAACGGTAATTCACTTTTACCCCGTTCACTCTATGCAAATAATGATCTACTGCGAATCTCAAACCTTCATCTTCAAACCACTTGAAAATTTACAGCCCTCCTTCTAATTATAGGCTTAGAAGGAACTTATTGCTGAATTTTCTGAAGATTGTCGGCGTTTATCACGGCCCTAAATTAAATAAGGATGGGGAAAGGCGTTTGACAAATATAATGTATGTCAAGTGGGTAGAAACGGTTAAGGGAAACTGTGGGTAAACCGCCGGTGACACTCCTCACACAAACCCTTATTGTCCGGTCTCACCGCAAAACGTTCATTTCCCCCCTGGCCGTTCGTTTCGGGGCGCTTACTTCATGTAACATCGCCCGGGCGTCTTCGATCAGGCTCGGTTTAATCAACATTTTAACCCGACCGAAAACCGCTAACGGAAAATAAACTGAAAGGGGAGGTGTCAATTAATAAACCGACAGCCTTCCTCCTCGCTCTAGAAACATTTTATAACAATACCAAGAGAGAAATACTGGGACAGATGTTTAGTTTAAAATGTTAACTAAAAATGCCAATAGCCATAGATATCTACTTTTCCTGGGGGCCACGAGTTTGTTAAATCGTAGAAGCAGCGCATTTATCTCGATCTAAAGAAAAATACTGGTTTGAAGAGCTTCCAACGAAAACTTCCTTAAAGAGAAGTATCTATATGGGAGGGGGAAGTATAACGGAGGGGACGTAAAACGTAGGGGGAAGTATATCGGAGGGGAAGTATATGGGAGGGAAGTTTAAGTGAGGGGTAGTATAACAGAGGGTGAAGTATAACGGAGGGGGAAGTATAAGGGAACGAAAGTATAACGGAAGGGGATAGTATAAGGGAGGGAAAGTATAAAGGAGAATTTTCCAAGTTCTTTTTTTCGAAAAATTTTCAAAGTTTTTTGTCAAAAAAAATTTTTTTTTTCGAAAATTTTTCGGTTTTTTTTTCTTTTTCTTTTCTTCGAAAAATTTTCCGGTTTTTTTTTTTTTTTTTTTTTTTTCGAAATTTTAAAAATTTTTCTTTAAGTTATACTTCCTCCTTTATACTTCCTTCTCTGTAATACTTCCCCCTCTATTAATTTTCCCCTCCTTTATACTTCCTCCTCCGTTATACTTCCCCGTCCTATATTGTTCCTTCTCTTTATGGATGTTTTCGTTGGAAGCTCTTCAAATAGTATTTTTTTGTTGTGATAGCTTTTAATTTCTTATCGCTTCATAGAACACAGTTTTATTGAAAAGTTTTTTCAATCTCCTTCTTCTCTTTTGTTTCTTTGATTATTTTGACTTTTTTTATGTGGAGACGAAGGATTGAACGCGATCGGTGAGGCCCTAGTCCGGTAAAAGGGAAGATTGCAATTTGTGCCTGTTCCAGATGATTGCGAGCTTTCGAATTAAGCCCTTTCGCCCTTGGCAAGATTTAGGGTGCATGAATCAGCGGGTAGATTTTTCCCTTTGGGGAAGAAACCCTCGATTCCCTCCCCTCCTATTCAATGTTATACCAGAACCCAATCTTCATTTGATTATACGAAAACTCATTTTTATTATATTTTTTCTCTTCCTTTTTTTTAATCTTGATTAAAATGCGGGGGGAAGCCATTTTTATGAGGAAAAAACACATGAAAAGAGTCCTTCAAAATCGATAAGACAGAACGATCGTAAATTTCAGACAAGTTCGTTCATAAAATACTTTAGTTTTAATTTGTTTCGTAAACTTAAGTTTTAAACTCTTTGTACCTAATAAAATAAAATTTTTTGACCAAAAATGAAGAAAACAGCCGCCCCAACAAGAAATTTTTTAACTTTATTTTTTTCCGTTTTTTGGTTGATCGACCATCAATTAGTTTTTTAGTTTTTTTATGTAATAAGGGTTGTTTTTTTATTCAACCTTACCCACTTTCCAAATACAAGTTTTTATGTTGTCAAAATCTTTTTCTTTAGATCGAATTTATGGCGAAACGCTTTATGTTGAAATGCATTATGCTCAAAATTTGGAACATTTGACAGCTATACAGGGTGTCCGGAAACACATGGCAAGCGTCTGGGAGAGCGTTAAAAAGTGGTTTTACGAAAAAAAGTTAAATGTAAACCCCCTTAATTTAAATCAAAGAATTTGATGGTGTAGTTTAAAATCCGCCTGGATATACAGGGTGTCCCAGACACAACCTAACTTCGTTATTCAAATGAGAACCCCTATTTTTTATTTCAGATTCGTAATTTACGCAAAATTTCAAGTAGATTTGAGTACTCATATGACGATTTTGGACAACTTTTAAAAAATGTCAAAATTTAGCGTTTTTGCGCTAAAATCCGTTAAAATTGACCTAGGAGACTCGTTTTTTTTAATTCCACTTTTTTTTCCCGAAGAATCCAACTGTCTCAAATTTGAGCATCTTCGCATTCTGCATCACGAGATTTCGTCGCTAATGGCCTTTTTTCAAGTTAACTCCAAATTCTTTACTTCAAAAATGGAAATTAGCGATTTGTTGACGGAATTTTAATTTTTGATGCATAAACACAAAAGACGCTGTAGCTCTTTCAAAATTTGTGGTCCGAAGAAAAATTCCTTTCAACAAGTGCTAATTTTCATTTCTGAACTAAAAATTTGGGTTCTAACTTGAAAAAAGGCCATTAGCGACGAAATCTCGTGATGCAGAATGCGAAGATGCTCAAATTTGAGACAGTTGGATTCTTCGGGAAAAAATAAGGGGAATTAAAAAAAAACGATCTCCTAGGTCAATTTTAACGGATTTTAGCGCAAAAAACGCTAAATTTTGACATTTTTTAAAAGTAGTCCAAAATTGTCATATGAGTACTCAAATCTACTTGAAATTTTGCGTAGATTACGAATCTGAAATAAAAAATAGGGGTTTTTATTTAAAATAACGAAGTTAGGTTGTGTCTGGGACACCCTGTATATCCAGGCGGATTTTAAACTACACCATCAAATTCTTTGATTTAAATTAAGGGGGGTTTACATTTAACTTTTTTTCGTAAAACCACTTTTTAACGCTCTCCCAGACGCTTGCCATGTGTTTCCGGACACCCTGTATTTTCAATTGCTTTATGCCGAATTATGGTGACTACAGATTTATTATGTCGAAATGTAGATTATTTATGTTCAACTGCTTTAGGGTGAAATGCGTTATGTTGAACGGTGTTCTCCCGTTGAAGTCAACTCCATCATCTTCCTTTGGTTTCCGACTGCCGAGAAAAAATAAGGAATTTTTTGAAATTTTACAAGAATTTTAGACCACTAAACTATTTGTTCTGAGAAAAGTAAATTTGTACATGAAGTTAGAATTGGTAGAAATTACTGTTCATCCTATCATCAAGGTTAGGATATGGTGTACAAAATGAAATTCAGCCACAGGGTAAATTTGAATTTTGTAGATTTTAGCCGAGTTTCATTTTGTATACCAAGTAGGTAGTTCATTTTTTCAAAATTTTGAACATTTTAGGCGTTAAAGTCGGTTGGCGTTGTACACCAATAGATTTTAAAGGAAATTTGACCAGCTTGAAAGGTATATTTTTCGTCTAGGACATTTTAGTCGCATTTAGCGAATGATTTTAGCGCATTTAGCGCTCCAATATCGATACAAAATTGCAAGATTTCTTTATTCAAAAGGTAGTGGCAAACAGGAGTCCAGGGTATTTCGTAGACCGAAGAAAGAAAAAAAAAATGGAGGAATTCGTAATTTGATTGTTTGTCAAGTAATTTTTTTCTAAATCTACCCAATTTTAACTTCCTCGAAAATGCAGTAATTGTGATACCCTCCAACAAAGAGTCTTTGAAAGTGGTCCTTGTTCCAGGATTTTGAGGAAGTCCAGCTCTTGATTTTTATAAATTTAACTTTTAATGGGTAAGAATGTTAAATCACTATGTGAAATAAATTATAGAAATGGATTTATCATAAACATGGATTTTCCTGATCTAAAGTTAATAGGTAGGGATGAAAAGCATCAATTTTAGACTTAAGGTAATATTTTATCCATTTTAAAATAATCTTATTTCCTCATTTCCATTCCATTTGTCAGAAAATTACGATTTCTTGGAAGGCCAACAGGTGGAGAAGTCATCAGTTAAAAAGATGAAGGGGGAGAGAAGTTTCTCGTCTTTTTCCGCCATTTTCAGGTAAATTTAAAAAAAATTCCGTACACGACTTTCACTATTGACACATTTTTTTCCCGACCTTTATTTCATCCAGGATTCGATCAGGAATTCCGGCCCTTTTAACATTTGCCGGCGAACGGGATCTGTGGGGCTAAGAGGGTAAAAAAAAAGAGGAGGAAAAAAAAAAGCCATTTCCGAGGAAAGGTGGGATTTTTGAGGTAACTCTAATCCGAGTAAGCCCACGAGTAGACTCGAGAAGTTGGAGATTAAACTTAATTAAAGTCGATTACATCAATGTTTCGCCACTTTTAAAATAAAACTTGAGATTTTTAAACTAACTTTCGCTGTCCCAACCTTTTTATTGGAATGTATTTATATTTCCTTGCAAAATTTTATTTCAATGTGATCTGACCGCCAGAAAAATGTTTTATCTGGCCCCCCGTTGCGGCGAGTTCCTTTGAAATCCAAATGTCAAGGAGTAAATCAAGGAAATCCCCCAAAACACGCATTTTGATTTCGATATCGATTTTTTATTTTATTCTCATTATGGGTGAGGGGGTTAAAGGTAACTTTTTGCTGATTTTTGCGTTTTTCTCCCTAACTGTAAGTCCTAGGCGATAAATATACTTTATAAAAAAGAAAGATGGTCTAAGTTCTTATAAAATAGATATGCTAACCTTTATGATAGGATGAACCGCATTTTCCACCTATTCTAACTTTATGTACGTATGCACTTTTCTTTAACAAATAGTTTAGTATATAATAGTCTAAAATCCTCGTGAAGTTTTTAAAAATTCCTTATTTTTTCTCGGCAGTCGGAAACCAAAGGAAGATGGTGGAAGCAGTTGAACATAAAAATCTGTATTTAGACATAAAAACTCTGTAGTTCTCCATAATGCGTTTCGGCATTATGCAATTGAACATAAAGCTCTCAAAAATTTTGAGCATAATGCATTTCACATGTTTTTCGCCATAACCGACTTTGTCGATAAGTGAAAGTCGACATAAAAAGAATGCAAGTCACCATAAAAGCTTCTCTTTAAACTTGTTGTTTCGCCATAAAACTTTTTCTGTCGTTTGGGTATAATACATCTCACCATAAACTAGGAAAAGCAAGCAGGTAGCCAATGGGATCAGCTCGTTTTATGACACTAGGGGGTTAATATTTTTCTTCTCGCGTGAATGTGCGAATTGCATTATGGTGAACCAAGTTTTAAGGTTATTGTCGTTTAATCGCGGCGAAAATAGGCTTGCTCTTTCCCCAGTTTATGGTGAGATGTATTATGCCCAAACGACAGAAACAGTTTTATGGCGAAACGACATGTTCATTAAAATGAACGTTTCCTTTATGTTCAACTGCGTTATGTGGAAACTACAAATTTTATGTCAAAACGACAAGTGTTGAATCTCTTCTTTATGGTTAGATGTATTATGTTCAAATACCATATGGTGAACGATAACTCGCGATTTCTGTAATTTTATAGTCAAATGCATTATGGCGAACCACATTATGTTGACACTCGATAAAACTTAAAAAGGTCATCTTCTTCATTGTTATTTATTTAATAATTTTTTAATTTTTTTGCCAAAATACCCAGATTTTCTTTATAAAATGTTTATTATTTCCAATGTATGAAATAATAGAACTGAATGAATAATTAACTACATTAGATTGATTTGACATTGTTCGTAAAATCGCTAACAGAAGTTGGAAGTCCGTAATACGTGATGTTTCGTTTTGAAAAGCATGTTCGCTTTCATAAGCTGTCGGACGTCAAAATATCAAATCAAAATGTGTTTTAATGTTCATTAAGGCATTAGCTATTGTTATAAATGCGTTCAAAATTTAACATTACCATTAAGAACATGAACTAAGACGCTTGCGGCGTGGGAGCTTGATGGAGCACACGTGTAATTGCCGGAATCTGCGGGAAGAGCCCGGGCGATTAGGAGTCTTGAGGTCCGCGTCTGCTTTTCGGTGAGGACAGAAATTCCACCCCTTTGCGAGTAGTTGATGACGTTGCTCCCCCGGTACCAGTAGATAAAAGACGGAGGCTCTGGCGTCTCTCGGACGACGCAAGTCAAATTTATATCGCTACCACTTTTTATGTAGATCTCACTTTTACCCAATATCTCCGCCTGTGAGACTGAAACAGAAAATTAAAATTACCAATAAATTATAACAAACGCTCATTTCGTAAAATGTCATCAGGGGTAAAAGCTAACACCAATTTTAATTAGGATATCCAATTAAAATTTTATTGATATGAACCAACTTTAAACCGTTTCAAAATTTACATCATTTTTCATCAAAAAAAAAAAAAAAAATCTATTATTATTACTTTATGCCTAATATTAACGTTATCAAAGAGAAATTACTATACGGGGTGTCCCAACTAGAGTTAACCAGCAACTTAACAGCTCAATTTTATGCTAATTTTACTTAGGTCATTTTAGGTAGATTTTTTTTTGATTTGAATTTTATCCCAACTAGATAGACCACCACGTATAACTTCGATTTTTTGTACTACAAAAAAAAAAAGTTAGTCGTAAACCCCCTTGTTTTGGACGAAAAATTGATTGCTTTTGATTTTGGTGTACAGGGTGCACCAGAGTGACACCAACGCTTTACGGCCGTAATTCATAAGATTTTCATACAATATTTTCAGAATGTTTCTTTTATATTAGGTGTACAGAATGAAACTCAGCCACAGGGTTTTGAATTTTATAGATTTTAGCCGAGTTTCATTTTGTACACCTAGTAGTTCATTTTTTCAAAATTTTGAACATTTTAGGCGTTTAAGTCCATCAAAAGTTGACGTTCTCCGTGTAAGAAGGTCATTGAACTATAACCATTAAGAAGGTTATATTTTAAAGGCTTGTAAATCGTAAACCGTTACAGATATTGAAAAAATGCACTAAATAAAATCTGTTGGAAATATAATTCTCTTTAATTGTTATTCTATTCATTTTTTCTGTAGGACGCACTGTTTTCAAGATAAATTTATTTAAAAAAAAATTATTTTCCGAATATGGTGCATCCTAGAAAGAAATAATAATGTACAAATTTATAGAGAATTAAATTTCCTACAAGTTTTATTTATTTGTTGTACAAAATGAAACTCAGCCACAGGGTAAATTTGAATTTTGTAGATTTTAGCCGAGTTTCATTTTGTACACCTAATAGTTCAATATCGAAATTCGCAAATATGAGATCTGTCTGTCTAAAGTTGTACTATTGGTCCAATTTTTACCATCATTTAGTAAATTGCACGAATAAAATTAAATGTCAAAATTTTATAACCTTTTTTTCTTTTGTAGGGAGAAAGGGCTGTTTAGGCCTTAGGTTTGCTGGGAAATGACTTTGATTTTTCTACCCAATTTTTCACTTCCTTACTTTTTCTGTTCCTATTTCTCATATTTTAAGTTAGCTATCCTCATCCAAATGGAATTTAATAAAAAAGAACTTAAATTTTGACATCTTTGATAGATAAATTTTATACAATGGAATGACTTCTTCAATCGCCAGTATTAAAAAAAAAGTCTGACAGGTGGACATTTTCTGTCCGCCAATACATATATGTGTGGGAGGGAAGTTGTTATTTTTTTAAATAACTGACATCTCTCTTATCTCAACGAAATCATTTTTCAACATTTTTCTCCCCACAAATGAAATTCTTGATGAATATTTTCAGTTTTAATACAGAGACTTTTATGAATCAATAGCCATGTTGTTCAAAGAGGCAGATCGCTTCTTAACTACTTTCTTTGGCAGATTATAAACTTGCCTTAATTATGCCCGGATTAAAGGCGAAGGCTTGAGTCGTTACTTTGAGCTCGTTTCAATTCCGCCTTCGATCAATAAAACCTTTTTGAAGAATGTCTAAAAGTTTAATCGAACCTCCTAATAGAGAGGACGTCAATAATTCCGAACGACCAAAAGATTGTTCGGATTGCAAAAAAAGTCTACCAGACGACAAGAATGCCAAAAGTCTTTGACAAGGGTTTTCTTCGAGTTAACTTTTATCATAAGTCCCTAATCTAGTCCTTAATATCCGAGAACGGCAACTTTTCTAACTTCCCTTAAGAAGTTATTGTTTTACCCTCCATGTCGGGTTTTGGAAAGGGTCTTCTAGACCCCGGAGGGTCAATTCGAATATTGATCTTTACCGATCTTTTTGTCTGTAGTGCCGGCCGGCCGTTATGCCATCCGTAGCATTTTTCTGGAACACTTTACAGCCACAGTTTTCAACCGATTTTCACCAAATTTTCACTAATTACTTCTTATATTTTTTTAAGAATTTTTGTGTAAAAAAATTGCCACTTTTTAATTAGGTATTAATTTTTTTTAGTGGGGAGAAATTTCGTACTTCTACCCATTACGAGAGGCACATCCCTAGGCCAAAGAGCCCATTATTTCTACCTCGACACTTGGAAAAATTTTTGAAAAAAAAAATTAGAAAATTTTCGAAAAAAAAAAAAAAGAACTTGGAAAACTCTCCTTTATACTTTCCCTCCCTTATACATCCCCTTCCGTTATACTTTCGTTCCCTTATACTTCCCCCCCGTTATACTTCACCCTCTGTTATACTATCCCTCACTTAAACTTCCCCCTCCCATATATACTTCCCACTCCGTTATACTTCCCCTCCCATAACTTCCCCGTACGTTATACTTCCCCTCCGTTATACTTCCCCCTCCTATATAGATACTTCTCTTTAAGAAAGTTTTCGTTGGAAGCTCTTCAAACCAGTACTTTTTTTTTCCTGACAATAACAATAATAAGATTTTGTTACGACATGGTATGTATTTCTAACGTCTGCCGGACATTTATATTGTTTTTTTTTTATTTTGTTTTCCGTCGAAAAGCCACGAATTCATATCTGTGATAAATATAAAATAAAAAATAAAAAAAATGTTTTTGTTTCCATTGTGCACACTCGAGAAGAGACATAAACGATGCATTGTCAGACGCTCCAATCTAAAAAGGTGGAAATCCCTTTAGATCTGTCACTTGTTCCAGATCGAAGCGTTTGATCAACGCCTACTGTCGTTTGTTTAAATTTTCCTCCCTTCAAAATAAAAAATATAATAAGAACAAGAAAGGAAAAAAAAAAAAAAAAAAAAAAAAAAAAAAAAGCCAATAGCATTAACTTTAAAACCTAGAATTTTATTCATTATAAAACAATTTTTTTCTTCTGATTAGATATATTGTAGAAAACGGTTAATAGGTCGAATAAATCTGCGGCTTTGTGGAAATGGCGGGGTGAGGTTTGGAGGGTGGTGGATTATGTTATCTGGGTCAAGAATACCGGTAAATCAGGAAGTGGGCGTCTGCCCGGCCCGTTTCTATCTCTCAACTACATAATGCGCCGTGAATTCCCGGGAGACGAATACATCAGAGGGTGATATTGATTCATGATATCCTGCCCTTGAAAACGAACAAACCCGAAATTCTTAATGATAAAACGCGAGATTGGTTCAAAAATCGGAAGAACACCGTTCAACACAACGCATTTCACCCTAAAGCAGTAGAACATAAAAAAATGTGCATTTCGACATAAAAAAATCTGTAGTTCAGCATAATTGAACATAAAGCTCTCAAAAGTTCAAAAATTTTGAGCATAATGCATTTCAACATAAAGCGTTACTCCATAAACGACTTCTTCAATAAATGCAAGTCAACATATGAGGCGCTCCGGGTACGAAGGGTGAACTCGACATCGGACAAATTTTTTAACTTCCTTAAAGAAGTTATTGTGATACCCTCGACGTCGGGTTTTTGGGGAAGGGTCCTCCAGTTTTTTTTTCATTTTCAGATTCTAGATCTCTTGGTGAATACACCCATATAATTTTTATGTTGAGTTCGCCATTTTTTCCCCTTTAAATACGTAAAAACCAAAACTTTAAAATGCGAATATCTCGAAACTACGTTTTGTAAGCCTCTCATTAAACATATTTTGTTTCGCTGTTTCTGTCGTTTGGCCATAATAAATCTCACCATAAACTAAGGACAGCGAAGGAGCAAGCCTACTTTCGCCGTTTAAAACGCTACTATGGCGAAACGACATAAACCTTTAAACTTGGCAGTTCACCATAATGAAATTCAACATAAAGCATCTCAGCATAAACTAGGAAAAGTAACCAAGCAGCCAATGGAATCATGTCGTTTTATGACACATGCTCTCTAGTGAGATGTATTATGCCCAAATGACAGAAACAGTTTTATGGCGAAACAAGTTCTTTAAAATGAAAGTTTCCTTTATGATCAACTGCCTTATGTTGAAACGACAAATTTTATGTCAAACGACCAGTGTTAAATCACTTCTTTATGGTGAAATTATGTTCAAATGTATTATAATGAACGCTTGCGACTAATTTCTTTATATTGAGTTGCAGATTTTTTAAGATAATTTCTGCTACTTTACGGTCAACACTCGCATTATGGCGAACTCAGGCTTTAAAAAATCCCCCTAATTTCTTAAATATCTCAAAAACTGTTGGATTTTAAAGGTGTCAACTCGTATTCAAAGTACGTCTTACGTTTTGAAGGTTGGAAATTAGTTAAAGCCTCCTTTGGGGCAACTTGTGGAAAGTTCCGGGCCGAGGGAGAATAATGGGATGGAAACTTAAAAGGACCCCATCATGGAATTTTACTGATCCATCAATTAAGAAAGACAGTAAGAAATGTATTATTTAACACGTCTTTCTTGTTTTCAATTAGAACTTCTTCATACTTCCACATTAATTCTTCACTTGTAGCCTACCCCAAGATTCCACTCTTCATTATGTTCTTCCTTAAAAAGTTTCTTTTACGTTTTATTTATGTTTTTCATTTTTTCATATTCGTAAACAAACCTTTTTCATTTCCAAGTTTAATATAAAATTATGTAAAAAATTAAAATAGGTATTTAATACGTTGGAGGTTTTAAATAATTAAGGACGAGAGCCTTTATTGTAAAAGGCTTGTCCACACCCGTATACATATTTCGAAAGACAAAATTAAGTCACTCTATCCTTTCATGTTCTAAAATGATATTACCTTCATAAAACAAAAGCAAGTTATAATTAAAAGATGACAAGGTTTATTAAAATCTAGGCATTCTCACAAAGTAAAAATTATTTATGAACAAAAAAATTAATTTACAAATTTTTTTTTTTCTATCTTTGTTTTAAAAGGTTCTCTTTAAGGAGGGTCTCTTTGAAAATCGAGGCGCTTGAGATACTAAACCAACATGACCGCCAAGTCTTGCGGGTTTAGTATGACTAAAGAAAACTTGAGGAGAGATGATCCGCCCGTGCTCACGTTTTCAAGCTCCCCTTGGCGGCGTCGAGAAATGCTTGTTTACAGTTAATATGAGGCGCTCAACAAAACGTAGTTTCGAGATATTCGCATTTTAAAGTTTCGGTTTTTACGTGTTTAAAGGGGAAAAGATGGCGAACTCATCATAAAAATTATATGGATGTATTCACCAAGAGGTCTAGAATCTGAAAATGAAAAAAAAAAAAAACTGGAAGACCCATTCCCAAAAACCCGACGTCGAGGGTATCACAATAACTTCTTTAAGGAAGTTAAAAAATTTGTCCGATGTCGAGTTCGCCCTTCGTACCCGGAGCGCCTCATATATTAATCAGTGATTACTGATGAGTTAGGGCGCAGGCTTAAAAAAGGTTGAGAAACACTGATGTAGACCATTTTGAAAGGTCTTTCAATGAGCTTTGTAAAAAGTGATGAATGAAGGAAATCGATCCAGCAGTTCCTGAGACAACCGCGATTTTAGGTTGCCTTATAGGAATATTTAATTTTTTTTAGATATATCATCAAATAACTCGAAAACCGTTTGATTTACAGGGTGGACAACTTAGCCCTTTTTGAAGAGCCTTAAAATGACCTTTGCAAAAAGTGGTGAATGAAGGAAATCGGCTTCCAATGTTGCCGTGAAAAATTGTTCCGGAAGAAACTGGAGAAGTCCGTCACCACAACCTTGTGATCGGTGAAGCTCTTTAATCAATATCCTCGACGGGATCTGGAATACCCTACGCCAAAAACCGGACATAGAGAGTAATACAATAACTTCTCTTTGAGAAAAGACCTTCCATATCCACCAGATTTCTCGGAAAAGGGAATTTTTTAAGATTTCCTTTAGAGCGACGATTTCAGGCGTTCCGTATAGGTAGGTACAAAAAAATTTCGTCCTCCGTATTATTTCTTTCTTTGAACGCACATATGTGGCGAATTGTGAGTGCGATTCTTGCAACAATTTCAGGCAAAATCGATTTTGAAAATCAACAAGAAATGTATTGCTTTAAGTTTTGTTTAACAATTTTATAAAAATAGTTCGTGATAAAATTTTTTAAACATAAAAGAGAAGTTTATCGGAATCGTGTCTTCTTTCCCCCTTTTCATTTTATTTTTTATTTTAAAGAAGCTCTTTAATCCAATTCCAAAGTTTCATAACGAAGTCCCTCTTAAGAAAAAGAAAAAAAAAATTTAGTGTGAGACACGATACGTAAAAGGATTTTATCCTAAAAAAAAGGGGGAGATCTTTTAAAGAAAAAGAAAAAAAAGAATTTAATAAACGGAATTTGGCTGAAGGCATCCAATAAACTGGCATTTTGATTGCCTCCTCCGATATCAGGTTTATTAACACTGTGGGGATTATTGGTAAAAAAAAAAGGAGGAAAAAAAAGAAGAAAAAGGAATGACGTTTAAAAAAGAAGTTTGTGAGCTCCCATAATTAATTAAGCCCAATCTGCTTCGCCCATGATTATTTCACTGTTTAATATTAATGCATATTAATCGCCGCAATAAGGAAAAATGTAAATTTTTCGTTATTAAAAAATTGAAATATTGAACTTTTTTAAACGGTAGTAAATGGGTTAAAATTAATAATGGGCTTATTATTTACTTCCGTACGGGAAAATAATAGTTTATGGAGGAATGTTTCTAATTTCAAAAATCCGAACAAAAACTTTAACGTTTTAAACCAAAAAGTCAAAAGGACCTTTTTTTACCCGTTTTATACAAAATTATGTTATTAAAAAATAACAGTAAATCGCCAAGCTGTGTTTGGCAGTTTTGTTTTTAAGTTAAAGGATGATCTTTTCGTTGCACCTTTAAATTTTGTAAAAATGAAAACTACATTAATATTACATATTAATACATTTCATACATTAAATTTCATTCATTACAAAATGAAACTCGGCTAAAATCTACAAAATTCAAATTTACCCTGTGGCTAAGTTTCATTTTGTACACCTAATAAATAAAACTTGTAGGAAATTTAATTTTCTATAAATTTGTACTTAATTATTTTTTTCTAGGATGTACCATTTTCGGAAAATAATTTTTTTTTTAAATAAATTTATCTTGAAAACAGTGCGTCCTAGAGAAAAAATGAATAGAATAAAAGTTAAAGAGAATTAAATTTCCAACAGATTTTATTTAGTGCATTTTTTCAATATCTGTAACGGTTTACGATTTACAAGCCTTTAAAAATTAACCTTCTTAATGGTTATACTTCAATAACCTTCTTACACGGAGAAGGTCAACTTTTGATGGACTTTAACGCCTAAAATGTTCACAATTTTGAAAAAATGTACTACTTGATGTACAAAATGAAACTCGGCTAAAATCTACAAAATTCAAATTTACCCTGTGGCTGAGGTTCATTTTGTACACCTAATACATTCATATTTAAAAAACAAAAAATCTACCTTAGAAGAGCTAAAAGAAACACGGATTTTTGTTGAGGCCAAAGAGAGAAAATGCACGGTCAAACATTTTTTTTTTAATTTATTCGGTTTTTGTTGGGGATTGCGGCCAGTAAGAAGTAGAGGTTTTTTTAAAACTTCATTTTATTTTTATTTTTGTTCGACGTTTCGGCCGTGCTTCCGGCCATCTTCAGGTATCTACAAAAATATTATACTTTATCAAAAAGGAAGGAATGATGTTGACAACTTACAGGTACCTAAGTAGCACGTTAAACGCTTAGATATATAAATATGTATAAAAGTAATAATTTTTAAAATTTTTAAAATTCAACAGGGTAACAAGCGTAAGAAAACATGACTAGATTTTAGGGGTAATTTGTAAAAAAGGGAAAGTTGGAAAAAAGAAGAGAAAAAAAGGTTTCACCGGCGAACGGTTTACGTGGGGACAGGCGAGGTCCCAACGTCTACAGCAGCGTTGGCATGACGTACTCTCCCGCTCAAAATATGGATCTTGTCAATGATATGTGAGTAGCACTTTCCTATTGTTTCTTTGTCTTCTTTGTGGTTTATTGAGTTTTTTTCTAGGTTTATCTGCAGTGACTCCATTAATTTCCTTCTTTGGTTGTTGCTTTCATAGGAGATGATCTTTGCCTCTTCATATCCTGCCCTGTGTTGCATGCGGAGCACATGTCTGCTCAGTGCTGTGGCGTCCTCGTTCTCGTTTCTGACGTATCCTTTATGCTGCAGTATTCTGCTGTGCAGTTTCTGCCTAGTTTCGCCTACGTAGACCTTATTGCACTCACAGGTAATGCTATATATTACGTTGGACCTGTCCTTTCGGGGTGTCGGGTCTTTGAGTCTCGTGTAAAACATGTTGTACATGCTATTACATGTTTTAAGTCCGAAACTTATCCTTATGTTTTCGATGTTCTTAAAAACTTTAGTGATTTGGTATGTTAGACTAGGAACGAACGTAAATGGATAAAAGGAAGGTATCTCACCAGAGGGTGCTCCTGCAGATTCCTGCTCCTCAGATCTTGTTGCAGATTCATTGTTTTCCGTCCTCTGTGCTTCAGGTGTCAGTGTGGTAAGACGTTTATGTTTTCGTTTTTGATTATCCTCGATATTACTTTATCTGGGAATTCATTTTGTTTTAGGATGTTCTTAACTGTGTCCAAATTTTTAGTCTGGAACTGTTCATCCGAGAGTTGGAGAACCCTGCTGACTAGGTTGGTTGCGGTGTTAAATTTCTGGTTCGTCGGATGCTCAGACAAGAAGTGGAGTATCCTGCCAGTCGCTGTCTTTTTTCGATGCCAGTCAAATTCTAATTTTCCATTCGGATTTCTTATGATTCGCAGTTCCAGGAATGGTATGCTACGATCGTGGCTTTCATGCTCCACGGTAAATTGGAGGTCCGCGTGAAATTCATTGAATGTGTTTAAAATTTCATCCACTTTATCCTTTTTTACAATTAAAAGGAGGTCATCCACATATTTAGTGATATGTAATATATTTTCTTGGTGTTGATTCATCACTTTTTCCAGGAGCACATTCATCACTATGTTCGAGACGTCTGGAGATAAGTTATTTCCCATCGCCAACCCTCGTATCTGTTGGAAGAACTGGCCTTTGTATGAAATACAGGATGACACGCAGCAAAACCGAAGGATCTCAAGAAACAGTTCTTTGGACATGCTGGTAAAATTAGCTATTTTCTCCCATTTTTCGCTGATGATTTCAATTGCTTTTTCAGTGGGGACGTTAGTAAACAACGAAACTGCATCAAAAGAAGTGAGAACGTATCCATCCGGAATGGTCAGATTTCTTAATTTTTCTTTTAACACAAGCGAATTCCTGCAATCAAACGGGTTATCAGTGGATAGTACCTTTAAAGTTGGTAAGATGAGTTTGCTTAAATTAGTAGTGGCTGAGTCGATGGAGCTGACTATGGGTCTTAATTTACCTCCTTCTTTATGTATCTTGGGTAGGCCGTATATCTTACTGGGTACCGCGTTGTACCGTTCGCCGGTGAAACCTTTTTTTCTCTTCTTTTTTCCAACTTTCCCTTTTTTACAAATTACCCCTAAAATCTAGTCATGTTTTCTTACGCTTGTTACCCTGTTGAATTTTAAAATTTTAAAAATTATTACTTTTATACATATTTATATATCTAAGCGTTTAACGTGCTACTTAGGTACCTGTAAGTTGTCAACATCATTCCTTCCTTTTTGATAAAGTATAATATTTTTGTAGATACCTGAAGATGGCCGGAAGCACGGCCGAAACGTCGAACAAAAAAAAATAAAATGAAGTTTTAAAAAAACCTCTACTTCTTACTGGCCGCAATCCCCAACAAAAACCGAATAAATTATTGAATATCCGGCCGACTAAAAATAAAAACAAATTTTTTTTTTTTTACCTGTGGCTTTATATGGGATATTCCCGCGTGATAAAGTACCCAAGATTGGGTTGTAAATATACTCAAATTAAGGGAAGAGGGGGGCGTTAGAAAATTACAGCGTGAGGCTCCACTAAATAACCTGGATCGAGAAAATGGCTTTTATCATTTTCAGTTCAGTTTTAGTGATGGATTTTAATAAATATGACTAAGCCCCGCAGGCACCCCCGGACTAAGGAGAGTACAGGGAGCAATCTAGTTTTATTACTTTAAGTAGCCAATATTTTATCGGCATCGCGAAATGGAGTAATAAATCACCCCGTGGAAAAGAGATGGAAGGGCGGGGGTAGGAAAAAAACTGGCGCGCATCGATCATTGCCGCAACGTTTTCATGCTTTTTCTTGTTTACGCGATCCCCGATATTGCTCCTTTTTTAAAATAGCCACCTTCCTTAAAACGTGAAATCTTTATAAGACACACAACTTTTATATTTGAATACATCCTACCAAAAAGAAGTTGATTTCCATCACTTTAAACACGTCCACAAACATTCATTTTAAAAATAAAACGCTTCTTACCATAAAAGCCATTCTTTAAACTTGTTGTTTCGTCATAAAACTGTTTCTGTCGTTCGGGCATATTACATCTCACCATATACTAGGAAAAGCAAGCAGGCAAGCAAGCAGCAGCCAATGGTATCAGCTCGTTTTATGACACAAGGGGGTTAATTTTTTCCTCTCGCGAGGATGTGCGAATTGCATTATGGCGAACTGTCAAGTTCGTTGTCGTTTCGTCATAACCGCGTTTTAAACGGCGAAAATAGGCTTGCGCGCGATTACAAAAACGAATCGAGCTCATTTAAGGCTTTTGTCCATCGGCATGCCCAGAATCTGTCACCAAATCATAATCGCCTATTTTGCTAGTTTATTCGGCGAAACTCATCTTAAAAAGGAGAAAAAAAAAAAACCGTATTAATATTTCATTTTGATGTCAGAAAGACGATGAAAGTAACTATGTTACCTATCTGAGTAATTTATTCAAATCTTGAAGACGCTGTGAATTCTTTATCTTAAGAGTTATTCACGGGTATCATTGCCTTCCCTACTTTGTATGCCAACTTGAAACCCCCTCCTTAAGACAGAAAACGCACTTTAGAGACCATCTCCTTTTTACCTCTTTGGTATTTCCGCTCCTTTACTTTTTCTATTCTCAAAGTCCATTAAGCGACCGTGATTCGATATTTCACAGCCTTCTGAATTATTCTCCGAAAAGACGAAGAGAAATGGATTTCGCGAACGTTTTAATAATTTTACACATCGGATCTTAAAGAAGGCTGAGCAATTAGTTGGAGCTATAAGAATTAATTATAAGGAACGCCCTGGGCTCAGATTTAATGACAGCGAAATGAGAAAAGGGGGATCCTCGAGGAAAATTTTCTTGTAGGTTACCTCTAGAACAATTACATTTTAAACGTCTATTATTTTAATTGCTCAAAAGATTGGGGAGAAAATCCTCCAAACAAAAAAAGACCACTTCGGAAAATTGGTATTCTTTCTATCTCAAAACGTTTTATTAGAGGATTCTAAATTGAGAACGTTGTTTTGAAGGTAAATACACAAAAACGCTTGTTTTCCGCCATTTTTCTCTTCATATAACCATCGTAAACCAGAATTATTACGAAAAAATTGTTTATTTTATCGCTTTTTTCCTTGTACCAATTTTAACATCCTCAAAGAAGTTATTGTGACACCCTCCAAGGTACGGTATCTGGAAAAGGGTCTTCCAGACCCCGTTGAGGAAAACTGATTAGTGATCTTTGCCGGTTGTCTGTGGTGCCGGCCGTCCGTCGCAAATTTCATTCGGGCTTCACGGCCACAATCCGATTTTCACCAAATTTTTATAGGTTCTTCCTTTTGTAGCAACTTAAAAAATGACAAGCGCTTTTTTCGGAAAATCGCAAAATGACGGAGATATCTCTGTTTAAGGTTCAGATTTATCGGCCGGCTTTTTTTCTACAATTTTTATCCGATTTTCACAAAATTTTAGCAGGATCTTCCCTTTGTAGTTGCCTTGAAACTAACGAGGGCGATTTTTGAATTTCGAAAAATTGGCGGAGAGAGAGATGTCTGTTTGAAATTTTAATAACTGCACTGCGGCAGAGCCGTCTGTACGATTTTAACCAAATTTCATCGATTTGGTGGAGGAAATTTTTATATTTATAGATTGGTTTTTTCTTTAATGAATTTTCGACGGAGTTTTTTTGTCTTTTTTTAATTTTTAATTTTTAATTTTGTTTTTAAATTTATATTTGTACATCTAATCAATAAAAATTGTAGGAAATTTAATTCTCTATAAATTGGTACTTAATTATTTTTTTTCTAGGATGCACCATTTTCGGAAAATAATTTTTTTTTAAATAAATTTATCTTGAAAACAGTGCGTCCTAGAGAAAAATGAATAGAATAAAAATTAAAAAGGATTCAATTTTCAACAGATTTTATTTATTGCATTTTTCAATATCTGTAACGGTTTACGATTTACAAGCCTTTAAAAGTTAACCTTCTTAATGGTTATACTTCAATAACCTTCTTACACGGAGAAGGTCAACTTTAACGCCTAAAATGTTTAAAATTTTGAAAAAATGAACTACTAGGTGTACAAAATGAAACTCGGCTAAAATCTACAAAATTCAAATTTACCCTGGGGCTGAGTTTCATTTTGTACACCTAATATATAGTAGGGAGAAATGTGATACTTTACCAGGGGCGAGATCGACATCCCTCTTGTAGACGGCTCATTATTTCTTCCTTGATAGAAAAAAATTTGTCTAAATGCTTGAAATTATTATTCCACCTCCTTTGTACTTCCCCCTCCTTGAACCCTCCGTATACTTCACCTCCTTGATACTTCCCCCTCCCTAAACGTCTCCGACGTTATACTTCCCCTCCTTGATACTTCCCCTCCTATATTGCTCCTTCTCTTCTAGGAAGTTTTCGATGGAAGCTCTTCAAACTAGTAATATTTTTATTTTTAAAAAATTTGTGTAACGAAGGAAGTTTATTTCTTCTAAAATATACAAGACGACACACTCACTTTAATAAACGCTCTTCACCTTATGTGCCGACTAATCAACATTATTACATTCCTAAAAGAAGCCGTTTCGCTTTTCCTTAATTACCATCTCATTAACAACGTTTCCTTCAAGTCAAATTTAGTTAAGGGCTACTAGAGACTTTTTGGAAAATAACTTTCACCTGAGGCACTTATGGAAGTTAATTTGATTATTTTATTTTTTCCTTCAATAAAGATTTAAAAATACCTTAAAAAAGAGGCCAAAACGTCCCTCCTTCAATGTCTTCGCTAATCAATTTTGCTCAAGGGACCGAAAATCGGATATAGAGACTAACTCAATAATTGTAAGAAAGTTAAAATAAAAGGTGCTGCAATAAAAATTATGAGCCTTTCTAATAAAGTTTTATGACCTACCTATTAGCGTAAGGTGAAAAAGAAAATGGCGTTGCATATTTTATCGGAAAACGAAGTGGAAGGTAAGGTCAAGGTTTTTAGTCCGCCTCGGGGGCTACTTAAAATAAATTATTAAAAGGTTGAGAAACTCACCGACGACGTTTAGCCTAAAGGCTTGCGAGATTTTCGGCTCGGTGCTCACTTGGCATTCGTAAATGCCGGAGTCGCGGAGCTGGGGAGATGCGATTTTGAGCGTCCATTCATCCGAGCCGTCCGAGTGAAGCGATTGGAATCTCTGGTCGTTCGTGTAGGTCAGCAACGCCGCTGTCAGAATGTGGAGATCTCTTTTTCGAATCCACGACACCTAAAATAAATAAATCCTTAATTCATCTTCAAATTCTTTTTTTAAGGCTCTTCGAGCTTTTATCCTACTGAACTTTTTGAAAATCCACATATGACCTATTTGGACATTTTAAAAAATGGCAAGTTTAGCGGATTTTTGACCAAAAAACCAATGCCTTTTGCTGTACATAAAGAAAATATGATGAATGCTATAAAATTAATAACAATAAACTAATATTAGGTGTACAAAATGAAACTCGGCTAAAATCTACAAAATTCAAATTTACCCTGTGGCTGAGTTTCAATTTGTACACCTAATAAATAAAAATTATAGGATATTATAGGAAATTTGTACTTACATATTTATTTTTTTCTAGGATGCACCATTTTCGGAAAATAATTTTTTTTAAATATATTTATCTTGAAAACAGTGCGTCCAATAGAAAATAATGACCCTGCGGTAGCAGGGACTAAAAGGTAGATTTCTTTTCATGATTAAAATTAAAATGCATAAACACAAATATATAATTATGTTATAAAAATGATGATATAAGAAAAATTGCGCCAATGAGCCCCTAGAAAAACATCTGATAATTTTATTAATAAAATATTTAATAATTTCCCGGTATAAATTCAAATTTTTTTTAAAGTTTAGCTAGTTCAATATTTTGCGCCTGGCTCGTCCAAACCTGCTTTAATTAATTTTTTACACGCCCTCGCAGAGGTCTTAAAGTTTTTTTTTGCAAAAGGACTAGGATTTCAATAGAAAATGCCAATTTTGTCTTTTAAGCCCTAAGTAAAGTAGGTGAATCGCTGGTCCGATTTCAGCCATTAACGAACTCGTCCGAGCTATTGAGATAAAAACTCTAAATACCGGATATCGTCACCCTCACATTAAAATTGCTCCAGTTATCGTGCTAATATATACATATGTATATATATAAACTTGGTACATTACAATAGGTAGATTTTTGAAGAAAAGAAATCTACCTAAAATGAATAGAATAAAAATTAAAGAGAATTGAATTTCCAACTGATTTTATTTAGTGCATTTTTTCAATATCTGTAACGGTTTACGATTTACAAGCCTTTAAAATTAACCTTCTGAATGATTATACTTCAATAACCTTCTTACACGGAGAAGGTCAACTTTTGATGGACTTTATTGCCTAAAATGTTTAAAATTTTGAAAAAATGAACTACTAGGTGTACTGAAACTCGGCTAAAATCTACAAAATTCAAATTACCCTGCGGCCGAGTTTCATTTTGTACACCTAATAAAATAATTTCTTCCGAGAAGGACGATAAAAGTCTAAAAGAACTGAGGAGGTTGAGAAAATAAAACTAATTGTAACTATCGTTGTTGAGAGAGAGAAACGTAATGGACTTAGTTTCAAGTTTGGAACCTTTGATGGTTGAATCCTAGGGATGAGTTTGCACCATCCAAAGACAAATGAACCACTTAGTAACGAGAGCCCCCATAACGTTAGTCTCTTTGATGAGGCTTTTCCCCACCCTCGATTTAAATTGGCGTTTATTTCAAAAACAGATAATTCCCCTAATTTTGAATATTATGTCCACATTTTCAATGTAATCCAACCCAAAAATAATTTATCCTCTTCGACCACAGAGTAATTGGCAATAAAAAAATGTCCAGGTTATTAAAGTAATAAGTAATAAACATAATCATTATTATGATCACGATTTGTATGGATTACGCGCAGATCTAACTAAACGCTTGAATATTATCATGGATGGAATCTGACATTTATGCCAAATATGATTTAAATGATAGGCTTGAATGACTTTTTGGCCTTTTAAAGTCATACTTAAAAACTTTTAGGTATGCAGTACGATTATAAAATATATTTTATTAACAGAATAGTCTTTATGCCTCTCCTGACATCATACTTTATTGAGACCTAAAATTTTGAATACTTTTTCACTTTGATTTATAGTTGAGTGAGAATCGTTAGGGGTAAAGTTTTGGTTCAATATTACATACTTTTGTACTTATTTAAAAGCTTAATTATTAGGTGTACAAAATGAAACTCAGCCACAGGGTAAATTTGAATTTTGTAGATTTTAGCCGAGTTTCATTTTGTACACCTAGCAGTTCATTTTTTCAAAATTTTGAACATTTTAGGCGTTAAAGTCCATTAAATGTTGACCTTCTCCGTGTAAGAAGGTTATTGAAGTATAACCATTAAGAAGGTTAATTTTTAAAGGCTTGTAAATCGTAAACCGTTACAGATATTGAAAAAATGCACTAAATAAAATCAGTTCGAAATTCAATTCTCTTTAATTTTTATTCTATTCATTCTTTCTCTAGGACGCACTGTTTTCAAGATAAATTTATTTAAAAAAAAAATTATTTTCCGAAAATGGTGCATCCTAGAAAAAAATAACTAAGTACATTTTATAGAAAACTGAATTTCCTGCAATTTTTATTTATAGGTGTACAAAATGAAACTCAGCCACAGGGTAAATTTGAATTTTGTAGATTTTAGCCGAGTTTCATTTTGTACACCTAATAAACAGGAAAATTTTTCTAAATTCAAAATACTTGAAATTTTACTTCCCCTCCTTTATACTTCTCCCTCCTTAAACTTCTCCTCCTTTATACTTCCCCCTCCTTATACACACTTCTCCTTCGTTATATGCCTCCCTCCTATATTATCCCTTCACTTTATGGAAGTTCTGGTTGGAAGCTCTTAAACTAGTGCCCTTTCTTTTCTCTGTCGATTTTTTTTCAAGTTTTCCGCGAACGTTCGGGCTTGTTTGTGCGAACCACACTTTGGATTAAACTAGAGTTAAATTGTAGAATCTCTGGCTGGAGAGAAAAAGAAGACAAGTTCTGTGTGAGGAGATGTAGTGTGAAGGGAACATCTAAAAACCATTAGCGTGTGTGTTAGACCCTGGGTGTCATCAGCTACCCCCAAGGGGCATGATTGGCTTATCTTGGACCCGAGTCCAGATTTATGTGAGACTCATACCCGAGATATTATCGGACTGACAGAGAAATCCTCTAATCCGTTGATATTGCCCAAGTCCATGATAAACTACGCAGGTACTACCCTTGTCCTCGGGATTAAGACAGTTTTCATATCCTTTTAACGAAAAACCTATAAATTTTTTTCAACGAAAAATACGTATTTCTTTCAATTTTTTCCCCATATTCTATTTTTGCCCCAAAGGTTGAATTTTATTCAGATAAAGCGAACCCTTGGGCAAAACAGCGAAGAGGAAAATGCAATAAATAGGTACGTTTTGTTCCGCATGAGAAAACAAAAGGGGAAAGCACCACGGGCCGTTAGTATGATCGTAAAGTAACATGAACAGCAAAACCCCCACTGTCATTGAGACCGGAGATATTCAATAAATAACAAGTGCTTGTCCTTCCTAACATTCCAAATTGAGATGATTCCCCTAAGTGCTAGTAAAATACAAAAGAAACATTAGTACGGAATTTTAGTTCTCACTGAATAAATGCGGTTCGCCATAATGCATTTGACCATAAAATAGCAGATATCGCGAGTTACCGTTCACCATAAAAAAAGTCAAAACGTTCATCATAAACATATGAACATAATACATCTCACCTTATAGAAGAGATTTAACTCTTGTCGTTTCGACATAAAATTTGTTTTCAACATACGTAGTTGAACATAAAGAAACTTTAATTTTAAAGAACTTCGCTTCGTCATAAATCTGTTTCTGTCGTTTGGGCATAATACATCTTACCTTAAACTAGGGACAGCGAAAGCGCAAACCTATTCTGCCGTTTAAAACGCGATCATGCAAAACGACAAAAACCTTAAAACTTGACAGTCACCATAATGCAATTCGCATATCCTCGCGATGAAAAAAAAAAAAAAAAAAAAAAACCTTGTTCATAAAACGAGCTGATCCCGTTGGCTGCCTGCTTGCTTTTCCTAGTTTATGGTGAGACGATTATGCTCAATTACATTATGGTGAACTGTCAAGTTTTTAGGTTTTTGTCGTTTCGCCATAATGCATTTTAAACGGAGAAAGTATGCTTGCTCTTTGGCTGTCTCTAGTTTTTGGTGAGATGTACTATGCCCAAACGACAGAAACAGTTTTATGGCGAAACAACAAGTTTAAAGAGAGGCTTTTATGGTGAGAAGCATTATGGCGACCTGCACTTTTTTTACGTCAACAGATTTTTTGATCGAAATGCATATTTTTTATGTTCAATTGCTTAGGGTAAAATGAGTTATGTTGAACGGTGTTCCCCCAGAGGAAGACCTGATAAGCCAACGAAAAAAGAAGAAGAATTATTCGTCAGCAAACAGAAATATAGCAAACAAGTATCAAATTTAGCCCAAAAATTTCTCACCAACATTTTTTTTTTTTCAAAATGAACAAATTTTTGTCCCATTGAGTTCTTTTCAACTTACAAAAACAAAACTAACATGGACCGAAACTCACTAAAAAATTAAATCCCTCCACACTATTACATGAAAAATCAATTCCAATTTTCGAACAAAAATTAAAACTTGGCTTTTAAGCAATTTAATTAATAACTCGTAAAAGTCAAACAAATAGCTAAAGATGACACCTTACCAATTTTCTACTTTTCATTTTTTACTTTTTTTATTTTGTACTTTGAAATGAGTAATGAGTTTACCCAAATGGCTCCTACCAATTGGAAAAAAATGGAAGTAAATTAATGTTGATTCCATTGTAAAAAATAAATTTTTCGAAATAAGTGACCGTGAGGAAGAGCTCACTCGTGCAACACTCACGACAGGTTTTAACGCTCGGCTGGCTTTTTCACTCTGAGATTTATACTTCGAAACTTTTTTGTTTTCTCATAATAAAAACTATTATTTTGTAAACATTCTTCGTTCCATTAAAATTTCCATGTAGCTAAGAAAAATTAACTTTTTGATGAAAAAGAGGATTTTTTCCCCCACCAAGAAAGGTGGAAAACATGAAAGTTTTCCGAACGTCTTAAAGGGACAGTCAAATATTAAACGTTTCCCCTCACGTTCCGACATTAAGATGATATTGCGGAAAACCCGTTGGAAAAGGAAAAGGAGCTGCGGGGAAGGGAAGGCCCGGGTCGAAGTAAAATGTCAAAAGTTAGGGCGACGTGAGAGCAACTTTCATAATTTTCATCTCGAAACGACGAGGGCGGCATTGAAAAATTCCTTTTTAATTATTTTTTTATTTTTGAAACCTTCCTACATTACGGAACTGCTTATTTTAATATGTTGTGATTTTATTTCTTCATTTTATAATTAAATGTATCTGCTCCTCCACCCTAGTTTTATCCGTTTGCCTCTAATTTTGGGAATTTTCCATGATTACCTATATTTATTTATATAAATTTTTTTTAAAGTACGGAAATTTTATTGGATGTTAATCATTAGTGGCTGATTTTTATTTAATTACAAAGCGCGAGTGAATTAGGAAAGGGAAATATTAGGTGTACAAAATGAAACTCAGCCACAGGGTAAATTTGAATTTTGTAGATTTTAGCCGAGTTTCATTTTGTACACCTAGTAGTTCATTTTTCAAAATTTTAAACATTTTAGGCGTTAAGGTCCATCAAAAGTTGACCTTCTCCGTGTAAGAAGGTTATTGAAGGTTATTGAAGTATAACCATTGTTATTGAAGTATAACCATTGTTATTGAAGTATAACCATTGAGAAGGTTAATTTTTAAAGTCTTGTAAATCGTAAACCGTTACAGATATTGAAAAAATGCACTAAATAAAATCTGTTTGAAATTTAATTCCCTTTAATTTTTATTCCATTCATTTTTTCTCTAGGACGCACTGTTTTCAAGGTAAATTATTTAAAAAATTATTTTCCGAAAATGGTGCATCCTAGAAAAAATAATTAATTGAAAATTTATAGAGAATTAAAATTCCTACAAGTTTTATTATTAGGTGTACAAAATTAAACTCAGCTACAGGGTAAATTTGAATTTTGTGTATTTTAGCCGAGTTTCATTTTGTACACCTAATAGAATTGAAAAACTTTGGGCCCCATTGGGATTCGAACATGCGACCTCATGGTTTCTGGCCCTGCAGTTTCTTTTAGACGAAGAAAAAAAAAGTCTTCGTTTTTTCGTTGTGTGAATATTTGCGCCTCCTTCTCTTCCCGGGCATAGGTTTTGATGAATTTTGAGTGCTAGAATTCGTTACAATTTTGTTGAAAATGGAAAGGAAAAAAAATTGTCGAAAGGAACTCCCGTTGTACAATTGTTAGTTATGCTAATATTCATAGCAGACATTTCATGCAGAATGGTAAAACCGATACGCCTTTCAACACGGAAACGGGAGTCCTTTAAGAATCGATAGATTTAAAACGATACATAAATAAAAGACGTTTTAAGTCACGCCTTTTTAAAAAACAGTTTTTAAAGTAACCATTCAACTTGTAGAATCTGATTTCTGTTGGCACAAATCCGTGTCAAGAACGCTATGATGGAGAGGCGGCCATTATTCTCCGCTTATTGGTATAAAAAGTAATATTTTAGACGTCTTGGTTTTCCTTCAGAGAGGAAAATAGATTTGGTATACCGAATCATCATAAGGTGGACCAAAAAAAAAACGAGGAAAGACCGAAAAAAACATGTAAAAAGAAAGGTTCTAAAGCAAAAGAATCAAGAATACAAACGAAACCGAGAAAATTAAGATTTCTTGGCCTCAGAGCAAGAGAAACACCCTCAAAACGGTAAAATTGGAATTTTTCAGTTGAATCAATCCAAAAGGGAAGAAAAGAAAAATTACGTGAAAATCGCATTTCTTGATCAAGCCTTCCAAAAAAAATCTAGTAAAAAGTTAATTGTTGACCAAAAGAGCGAGGAAATTGCCCTAAAAATTTAGGGTACTCGTGAGTTTAATGGAACGCGCATGCGCGAGCATTCATATTGTGTTTTTAGTTACCGCGTTTTTTCAAAAATTGATCTTTGAGATTTGCCTGAATTCAAACTAGTTTGACAACACGAGGGGTTTGATTTTTTTCCTTACGAGAAGAGAAAAAAATTAAGCCGATCGTGTTATCAAGCTAGTTTGAATTTAGGCAAGTCTAAAACTTGGATTTTTGAAAAAACGAGGGGACTAAAAAGGTCGCGCATGCGTATTTCGGTGTTAGCTTGCGCCTGCGCGTTGTTCGCGTATCTTCAGTAAATATTTTCACTTCTTAAGTTCAAAAATGGCGATATTTTGGCATTACTTTCATCCTTATGCTTTCGAAAATTAATATTGTCACATGAAAAAATAAATAATAATAATAAAAAGTCAAAACTTACAGCTCTATCTCCGAGATTGCGCACTCTACAATGCAAGTAGGCACTTTGTCCTACAGTAGTCGTTATCTCCCTTTTTGTCGAATTGTCAAAATAAGGTTGCGTAAAAGGCTGCTCCCAATAGCTGTGCGATGTAGGCAATTCTTGTAATCCTCCACCTGAAAGAAATAAAACAAATTAAAATAGAGAAAACACTTCGTTTTCATTTCAAAAGAATTTACCAAGTCGTTTTATTACAACTTTTTCTTATTAAAAAAGAATCTCAAGATATAATTGCCTCCTCTCAATGTTTCCCTTATTTCATTTTTCTTTCTTCTTTCATAATTAAAAAAACAACAACATTTTATGTACAGAAGATCGAGAATTATTAGGTGTACAAAATAAAACTCGGCTAAAATCTAAAAATTCAAATTTACCCTGTGGCTGAGTTTCATTTTGTACACCTAATAAATAAAACTTGTAGGAAATTTTATTCTCTATAAATTTGCACTTAATTATTTTTTTCTAGGATGCACCATTTTCGGAAAATAATTTTTTTTAAATAAATTTATCTTGAAAACAGTGCGTCCTAGAGAAAAATGAATAGAATAAGAATTAAAGAAAATTACATTTCCAACAGATTTTATTTAGTGCATTTTTTCAATATCTGTAACGGTTTACGATTTACAAGCCTTTCAAAATTAACCTTCTTAATGGTTATACTTCAATAACCTTCTTACACGGAGAAGGTCAACTTTTGATGGACTTTAACGCCTAAAATGTTCAAGATTTTGAAAAAATGAACTATTAGGTGTACAAAATGAAACTCGGCTAAAATCTACAAAATTCAAATTTACCCCGTGGCTTAGTTTCATTTTGTACACCTAATATTACCACCTTTAATAGTGTTAATAAAGTAGGTATGTACTTATGAAAATTATATGAAGAACGCGCATGCTCTTTCATCTGTTGATTCACCGCGAGTTTTAATACTACCTATACAAAATTACAAAATGAAATAATGCTATAAATTTTAAGTTGCAAATTTTTTAAGGACTTTCCCAAACTGAAACTTAACGTTTAAAAAATTTCCATTTTAAAAAATCAGAAAATTATTTTATTTTATTTTTATCACTTTGTAAATGATTTACGTACCTAAGCACTGGAAAAAACTTCGTTCATTGTTATTATTATTTTTTTTAAAGCATTTTAAAAGAACGAACTTTGAGAAGAAAGAAAAGTATTTATTAAATAAAAGTTCAAAATTGAAGGTAGGAAATCATATCCAGGTCAGGTCAAAAGTTCATATTTTTTACCCAATCGTTTTCAGTGCATAAATTAACAAACCAAACTTTTTGGTACAAAGCGTAGGTATAAATTTTAAAGAATATTTTATAAACATTTTTTTTTTGCCGTTTTTAAGGCTTTTCCCTTGCTTTTCATCAATTTCATTTTTGACTAAAAATTTATTTTTGTTTTTAAAATATGCACCTGAGCTTTTTTTCGCCTCGAAGTTCAGATTTAATTAATATACACACCCTTCAAGTCTTTTTGATGCTTTAAAGGCATCTTTTGCCTCCCAGGCACTTTACGATCTTTAAACTTAAAATACTCTCCAGGCAGGTTTAATAACTTTTGGTAATATCCTTCAGCTCGATAATCCGGCTTTTCCCATCTTCATTCCTTTGAAGAAAGCCCCCCCCCCCCCCCCCTGGTGATCGAAAAACTCTTGGCTTATATTGTAAGAATAATTTTTCTTTTGAGAAGAAGATGATTTTTTATAAAAGAAATTTGATTGGATAGGTATGTGCTTAATAAGACAGAGGTTGTCAACTTGATTGACAAATATCATATTAATGAGAGATAAGAGAGACAAAGTTGACGTACGATTCCTGCAAGACATTTATGTCATTCCTACGCATAATTTAGGATTTGATTTTTTCCTCTTCAATAAACAATCAATAATTAAACAACGGAGAACAGCGTTCAATATAACGCATTTCACCACCAAATCAGTTGAACATAAAAAAATATGCATTTCGACAAAAAATCTGTAGTTAACCATAATGAGTCTCGGCTTAATGATATTGTGCAAAAAGCTATCAAAAGTTCAAAAAATTTGAGAATAGTGCATTTTAACATAAAGCGTTTCGCCGTAAACGATTTTTCTAATAGGTGCAAGTCGACATAAAAAAGTGCACCATAACGCTTCTCATCATAAAAGCCTCTCTTTAAACTTGTTGTTTCGCCATAAAAGTGTATCTGTCGTTAGTCATACATCTCAACATAAACTAGTGACTGCGAAAGAGCAAGATTATATTCGCCGTTTTAAACGCGATTATAGCGAAACGACAAACAGAAACCCATTGACAGTTAACCAAATTGCAATTCAACATAAAGCATCTCACCATAATCTAGGAAAAGCAAGCAGGCACCCAATGGGATCGGCTCTTTTTATGACAGAAAGGGGTTAACCTTTTTGCTCTAGCTAGGAAGTTAAAATTGCAATATGGTAAACCGTCAAGTTTTAAGGTTTTTGTCGTTTCGCCATAATTGCGTTTTATACGAACATTTTTAAACGCCATAAACGCGATTTAAAATAGGCTTGCTCTATGGCTGTCCCTAGTTTATGGTGAGATGTATTATGCCCAAACGACAGAAACAGTTTTATGGCGAAACGACAAATTCTTTCATTTTAAAGTTTTCTATTCAATTGCGTTATGTTTAAACGAAAAATTTTATGTCGAAACGACAAGTGATAAATATCTTCTTTAAGGTGAGTTGTATTATGTTCAAATGCATTATGGTGAACGTTTTCGACTATTTTTTTTTTATGTTGAGTTGAAGATTTTTTGAACGGTAACTTTTTTTTTGCTAATTTATGGTCAAATACATTATGGCGAACCGCATTATGTTGACACGTATACACCCGGTCTCTATCGTTTTTCTATATTTGAAAAAAAAAAAAAATTAAAAAAATTAACGAACATTGTTTAAATATTTCATCTAGATATTTTTTATAACCAAAAAAAAAAATGAGAATAGAAAAGTATTAAATCGTTGAACGTTTTAAACTTTGTATTTAAGGGAAAAAATAAGAGAGAGAGAAAAAACGACTTGCGTGAGATAATAGGGTTCGTTATATTCAAGGACCTTTTGTTCTACTCTTCACAAAGATTATAAATATTTTTCCTTCCAAAGGAGTCTAAAGAGAGATTTTTTTTTCTCTAAGACATTCACACAGTGGGCGATGGGTAAAACATAAATACCCATCCAGAAAATACGTAAAACAAGCCTTTTAACAATTCTGCGAATAAATTTAAAGGAGACAAACTGAAACTCTTTTCCGCTAATAATAGACCGGAGTTCTTCAACATGGAGGCCCAGATTGTATCCTATCGATCCTTTTCAAACGTGAGACATGAAACACAAAATATTAGCCGGGCCCATTTTCGGATTTCTTCTCCCGCACATTTTCCTTGGGAGAAGTTTATTACAAAACGAGGCTTCCTTCCACGGAGTATTTTTACCAGTAGTGCCACGTCACCGGTTATACAATATTGATGTGACAGCCATACCGGACTCGAAATTAGAGAGAAAAAGGCCTGCGTAATTCCCAAAACAAATTTTCTCATACCTACGCACTTTTAAAAAATTCATTCTTGATTGCCAAATAAATAAATTTGAATACCTATTTTTCTTCTTGAAAAGCAATTTTCAGATGAGGACTACGTAAAACGTAAAAGTTGAGGTGTCAATGGTGTTTTTTTTTCCGAGGTATAAGGTGGGTCAGAAAACTCCCAGAAAAACGGCTGACAATCTGTACAGGGGAGAATTTTTGGACCAAAAATCGAGATAAACAGCTGAAAATCCTGCAAACAAGAGTCTTATTGGTGGAACAACCAAGATTTTTTTCATTCGGTTATTTGGCCATGAAACCTTCATTTTTAACGGATATTGAGTAATTTTCATTAGGTGTACAAAATGAAACTCAGCCACAGGGTAAATTTAAATTTTGTAGATTTTAGCCGAGTTTCATTTTGTACACCTAGTAGTTCATTTTTTCAAAATTTTGAACATTTTAGGCGTTAAAGTCCATCAAAAGTTGACCTTCTCCGTGTAAGAAGGTAATTGAAGTACGAGGGGTGTCCAAAAATTAAAGACCTTTTGAATTTTGCCGCCGTACGGGCGAAGTATTCTGCCAGATGAAAACACTAGCTTGTAGTGGGTACTTCTCCCTTTACATCGCACTTGGTCTCATCTCTCTATCTTATCCAGCGTTGCTACGGCAGCCGTTCGCGATGGACGTCTCGGTGCCGAGTCCCGCCGGTTGTGAGGTTCACTCCGTCATACGTTTCCTAAACGCGGAGAAACTTCGCCCGGTCGAAATTCATAGACGTTTGACGGCTATTCATAACATTCGTAACATTAGCGTAACAACAGCGCTCATTCATAACATTGCCATAAATAGCCGTCAAACGTCTATGAATTTCGACCGGGCGAAGTTTCTCCGCGTTTAGGAAACGTATGACGGAGTGAACCTCACAACCGGCGGGACTCGGCACCGAGACGTCCATCGCGAACGGCTGCCGTAGCAACGCTGGATAAGATAGAGAGATGAGACCAAGTGCGATGTGGAGGGGGAAGTACCCGCTACAAGCTAGTGTTTTCATCTGGCAGAATACTTCGCCCGCACGGCGGCAAAATTCAAAAGGTCTTTAATTTTTGGACACCCCTCGTATAACCATTAAGAAGGTTAATTCTTAAAGGCTCGTAAATCGTAAACCGTTACAGATATTGAAAAAATGCACTAAATAAAATCTGTTGGAAATTTAATTCTCTTTAATTTTTATTTTCATTTTTTCTCTAAGACGCACTGTTTTCAAGATAAAATTATTTAAAAAAAAAATTATTTTCCGAAAATGGTGCATCCTAGAAAAAAAATAATTAAGTAGAAATTTATAGAGAATTAAATTTCCTACAATTTTTATTTATTAGGTGTACAAAATGAAACTCAGCCACAGGGTAAATTTGAATTTTTTAGATTTTAGCCGAGTTTCATTTTGTACACCTAATACTTTTTTTTTTATAGGACTATTTGCTTTTCAGCAAAGATGCTGGTCCACTCTTGTTGTAACACCCTGTATTTAGATTAGTCTTAAATACTTAAATAAAACAAGAATATCTACAAGCGGAATTTTCTTGTGCAATAGATTTATCACTAAAAAGCAAATAATTTAAAATGTATATTAGATTGAATGGAACTCAATTAGAATAAGTTTTACCTCAATAAAGTCCAAGGGAAGCAAATTCAAATATTTCTTTAATTGGCTATTCATCATTCCTACTAATTGGCTAAACATTCTCATCGATAATTTACAACTTACTATTAGTTAAACAATATTTTTTAATTTATTATTGCAGTAATCAATAATTAGGCAATACTTTTTAATTTATTAGCCAGTAATCAGTAATTAATAATTAATACATATAATTCATAATTGTTTGAAAATGAATATTAATTGTTTAAATATAAAATAAGTTAAGAATTATTTTATAAAGGAAAGAAGTGGTGAAAAGGGTGAATGGAAGTGGCTGAAGTATTATCCGAAGGTTTACTGACTAAATTTTTTTCTCACTAGGTTCAGATAGAGGAAGTTTTCTCGCCTTTGAGTAGCGGTTATGTGGAGGTTTAATCTTGGAGTGGATGATTTTATGAAATATAGTAGAAGCAGGGGAGTCCTTTGTGTAGTTTCCTAGTAAAGGGTAAAGCCTCTTACGCCCCCTTCGCAGTAATCGCCTTCCTTTGTCGCATCCGGTTCCGGCGTACTTCCTCTTCTCAGGGGCAAACCTCGATTGTCGGCAATATTCAAAAACCGAGGATATTCTCCCCCAAATGGAAAGAAGGCGCGAGAAAAGACAAATCCGCGGACGAATAGCGGTCCGAGAGGGGGAGAGAGTGAGAGAGAGAAAAAGACGCTGTCCCGAGGCTAAGAAACGAGTAAAAACGGGGGAAAGGGGCTTTACAAACTTTTCAAAGAAGTTTTTATTTCTTTTCAAGAAAAAAAAAAAGTGGTGGAAAGAAAATATAAACAGCTACAAATCTGGAATAAAACCCCTTATAACACAAAAAATTGTTATTTTGTATTTTAAAAAAAGGATTCATTTTAAGCAGCAAGCACAAAATAAAAAAAAATCTAACTTTGTACCTACCTAATTAGATTCAATTTAACTACTTCTAAGTTTTTAATTTTTTTTCAAAAGAATCTTTAGGTATTCTAAGAATCCTCCACCCACCCAAAAAAAATTTAACTATCCTTTTTGAAAATTTCCATCTGGGCCTGGCGAAACAGGCTATTGCCAAAAAAGGCCCCAAAATAGAATTTTAAAAAAACTGAAAATTATATTATTAGGTGTACAAAATGAACCTCAGCCACAGGGTAAATTTGAATTTTGTAGATTTTAGCCGAGTTTCATTTTGTTCACCTAGTAGTTCATTTTTTCAAAATTTTGAACATTTTAGGCGTTAAAGTCAATCAAAAGTTGACCTTCTCCGTGTAATAAGGTTATTGAAGTATAACCATCATGAAGGTTAATTTTTAAAGGCTTGTAAATCGTAAACCGTTACAGATATTGAAAAAATGCACTGAATAAAATCAGTTGGAAATTCAATTCTCTTTAATTTTTATCCTATTCATTTTTTCTCTAGGACGCACTGTTTTCAAGATAAATTTATTTAAAAAAAATTATTTTCCGAAAATGGTGCATCCTAGAAAAAAATAATTAAGTACAAATTTATAGAGAATTAAATTTCCTACAATTTTTATTTATTAGGTGTACAAAATGAAACTCAGCCACAGGGTAAATTTGAATTTTGTAGATTTTAGCCGAGTTTCATTTTGTACACCTAATACTTTCCCCTCCTTAATACTTCCTCTCCTTAATACTTCCCCCTCCTTAATAATTCTTCTCTTTAAGGAAGTTTTCGTAGGAAGCTCTTCAAACTAGTACTTTTTCTAGGACTAAACGCTTAGTTGCTGGATAAAGTTGTTTATTAACTTAGGAAAAACGTATTGTCAAACGTATGGTTTATTGAAGGCAAATTGTGGAAGAGGCAGATGCATTTGACAAAGGTGTCAATTCCATCACTCACCAAGGATTTTCAAAACGAAATAACCTAAATGAAAACGTTAAATTCTCATTTCGATTCTCAAAAATACTCGGATTCTGAATATTTTCTTTATAATTGAAATGGAAATGATTAAAGGACGTGTCCTGTTTGGAGGGGCTTCCAATGTCCAGACTCTGACTTAGTAAAACGAAATCGATAATTCCGTCCCCGCCTTGTTAAAATCTCGGAAAGCAGCGCATTTACCATTAACCTTTGTAGACATAATAAACTCTAACACACGCTACTGACTTGATATTAATCTGGGCTTCCGTGCCTCCATATCTGCCTTTAATTAACACCTATAATTTGAGTAAGAAATCCCTTAATTCCCTTAAAAATTATTGAAAACAAAATCGAAAACTAGTTTGAAATTGATCAGCTTTTACGAAAAAGGCGACCCTCTTCTAAAATGTTCTTGAATTACAGTTACTGAAATAGGTCAAGTGTAGTCCTTTTGTCTAGGCTCCTTTTCACCCCCTTCTTGACCATAACATTTTCCCCTTATAAATCAAGATATCAATAAAACGGGGAAAAATTTCCCATACTTTATACGGAAAAAATAATATTTTATTTCATGTCACAATTTCATTGTAAGAAAAATATGTACTAGTTTACGATACCGGATTGAGAGTAGGTTTGGAGCAGCTGGATGCAATAGATATGATTAGGTTTCATGAGTTTGAGTTCCCGCGTTATTTCAAAAATTTATCTTTGAGATTTGCCTAAATTCAAACATGAGAACACGGGTGGGTTAAATTTTTTCCTCCTGCAAGGAGGGCTTGTTCGATTTTTTTCCTCTCCGAACCAGCTTTCCTTGTGAGAGGAAAAAAAAATTGCCAAGTGCATTATGACGAACGCATTATGTCGACAAGTATGCAATCGTATCGTAAACTCACAAATCTGAAGCCAGCCCCGATTACAACGTCCTCAAATAGGTCAACTTTACAATTTATTAGGTGTACAAAATGAAACTCAGCCAAAGGGTAAATTTGAATTTTGTAGATTTTAGCCGAGTTTGATTTTGTACACCTAGTAGTTCATTTTTTCAAAATTTTGAACATTTTAGGCGTTAAAGTCCATCAAAAGTTGACCTTCTCCGTGTAAGACGGTTATTGAAGTATAACCATTAAGAAGGTTAATTTTTAAAGGCTTGTAAATCGTAAACCGTTACAGATATTGAAAAAATGCACTAAATAAAATCTGTTTGAACTTTAATTCTCTTTAATTTTTACTCTATTCATTTTTTCTCTAGGACGCACTTTTTTCAAGATAAATTTATTTAAAAAAAATTTATTTTCCGAAAATGGTGCATCCTAGAAAAAAAAAAAATTAAGTGCAAATTTATAGAGAATTAAATTTCCTAGAAGTTTTATTTATTAGGTGTACAAAATGAAACTCAGCCACAGGGTAAATTTTAATTTTGTAGATTTTAGCCGGTTTTCATTTTTTACACCTAATACATCCCATATATCGAAAAATGCGCGGCCGTAAAGTGTTCCGAAAAAACTGAACATTTTATCCATTTCTCCGCCATAAAAATAGGGAGATTTCGAAGAAAAGAAATCTACCTTAATTGCATTGCTTTGGAAAAAACTTTTAATTTAGTTGAAGGAGGAGAAGAAAGAAAAGCACGTACTGTTTTTATGGTTATCTGATCAATTTTTAAAATTTAAAATTTTTACTCTTCACAGGGGAAGGGGTGACTAGGTCAAAAAAGTTTTTTTCCCAATTTTATAACGACTGGACCCATTATTTTTGTTTCCTTCTGTCTTCATTTTTTGCCCCTCTCTTGTTACCCTTATCAAACGCACGAGTGTACAAAGACGGGTGCACCAATTACCCGTTTTCTGAGTTCAACAATGTTTTTTCAAGGGAGCCTCTTTCCTCCGTTTCCCTTTTTGTCCCTTCCCCTCCCACAGAACCATTCATATTTACCCTCGATTTCACACTTTTAAAAGGGATAATAAACGTTGATTTTATAACTAAAAAAAAAAAAAATTTCAAAAAGCATTTTTTTTTTTCAGGCTTTTGAGTCTCGGGACCTTTTTAGTAAATAAATTATACGGAGTGGCCCCCGTGGGGAAGGGCTTTGAGGTATGGAGCTGGCCCTGTGGAGGAAAAGCCATGGCCACTCTGGGAAAAGCTTATATCTTGGTGAAAAGTTTAAACTTTAGGTTTTCCCACAGTTTTTTGATATACAGGGTGTCCCAACTAGTTGACCCGAAAAAGTTGACCAGCAACTTTACAGCAAAGCATTTGCTCCAAGAAAAAAAGTTAAATGTTAACCCCTTATTTTTGGACAAGGAATCCACTCTGGTAAATTTTGGTTTTGGTGTACAGGGTGGCGCAGAGAGGTGCTAACTTCGTTATTTTAAATGAGAACCCCTATTTAACTTCCTTAATATCTCGATAACGGCAGGCTAGAGGATAAAAATGAATATTATTCTTTTTGTAGGAAATTTATAATATCTCGATAACGGCCGGCCTGAGGATAAAAATTTACTAAGTACTTTTTGTAGGAAATTTAATTTCCTTTCAGTTTGCTATTATTAATTTTTTGTGTAGATTAACCGTTTAGAAGATATGATCGAAAAAGATCACTTAAGTTAGAGAAGTTATTGTGATACCCTCCACGTCGGTTTTTTTCTTTATATCAGGTACGTAATCTCTTTAAATTTTCGAGTTGATTTGATTATTCATATAACCTCTTTGAAAATCTTTAATTATGCCATGAATTTTTATTCCCTAACCGTTAATATTGTCATTTTTTAAAGTTGTTCAAAAGGTCACATGAATAGTCAAGTAAACTTGAAATTCTGCGCAGATTACGAATATGAAATAAAAACTAGAGTGTTTAAATATTTAGAGTGTTTTCAATCAATTCTACTTAAAAAAACAAGGGGGTTTACATTTAACTTTTTTTGCAGGACGAAAATTATAGAAGTTTTACTGGGTGGTCCGTAGTTGGAACAAAATTCATATAACAAAAAAACGTGGAAAAAAATAACCTAAGTAAAAGTTGCTTAAAATTGAGCGTAGAATCGACTAAAAGCATAAAAACATAGGGTTCTCATTTAAAATAACTAAGTTGGTGTCGCTCTGGGACACCCTGTATACCAAATCCAAATCCGTTCTAGGTGGAACACCCAGTATTTGCGTCTGTGTATGTGGATATAATAGACTGACAGATGTTAAAGATACCTTTTAAAGTCAAAACAAAGTGACAAATTTTAGAAAGTGGTAAACTGTGACAGTGCGATCTCAACCTTAATTATAAGTCCAACTTCTATGCTACTGTCTCTCATCAAAATCTCCCAAGTTTTAATAGGCGCCCTTTAAGATATCAAGTGCCTAACTTTTTGAAAGTTGCGTCTCGCTTAAACTTTACTGACCGTTGAGAATTCCAATTTTTTTCTCTCAAACTCCCCTCTTTTCTGTCCGTTTTTCTTCTGTTTAGAAAATGACAAGTGATGTTTTCAAACAACACTATTTTTGAGGTTGAAAAATGGAA
>JACGAQ010001104.1:0-71118 GCA_014119065.1 Orius insidiosus | reverse complement strand
TCCCCCCTCCGTTATACTTCCCTACTTTATATTCCCCCCTCCGTTATACTTCCCCTACTTTATACTTCCCCTACTTATACTCCCCTATTTTTACTCCCCTCTCCGTTATACTTCCCCTACTTTATACTCCCCCTACTTTATACTCCCCTACTTTATACTCCCCTACTTTATACTCCCCCTACTTTATACTCCCCCTCTGAAATCCTTCCCCTACTTTATACTCCCCCTCCGTTATACATCCCCTACTTTATACTCCCCCCTCCGTTATACTTCCCCTACTTTATACTCCCCCCTCTGATATACTTTCCCTACTTTATACTCCCCCCTCCGTTATACATCCCCTACTTTACCCCTACATCCGTTAACTCCCCTACTTTACCCCTACATCCGTTATACTTCCCCTACTTTATACTCCCCCCTCTGTAATACTTCCCCTACTTATACTCCCCCCTCCGTTATACATCCCTACCTTACTCCCCCTATTTTAAACCCCCCCTTCCGTTATACTTCCCCTACTTTACCCCTACATCCGTTATACTTCCCCTACTTACCCCTACATCCGTTATACTTCCCCTACTTTACCCCTACATCCGTTATACTTCCCCTACTTTATAATCCCCCATCCGTTATACTCCCCTACTTTATACTCCCCCCTCCGTTATACTTCCCCCTCCGTTACACATCCCCTTCCTATATTTTACTTCAATTTAAGGAAGTTTTCGTAGGAAGCTCTTCAAACTAGTACTTCTTAAGTTTTTAAATTCGAATCCTACTACAGACTAGTACATTTATGGTACAAATGTTGATTTTCGAGGTTTCTCCAAAAGATAAAAGTTAATAAAAGTATCTTCAATTTACTCTCTAATGTGTACTAAACTGCTCTTTGTGATCCTTTCAGTGACGTAATTCGGGCATGTGGGCCATTACACTCTAATGCGTAGCCTTACATACGATATCGACTTCCTAGTTCAGCGTTTGGTGCTTAGCCTAAAGGATGGAAATAACCCGATCGCTAATGAACCATAAACATCACCTTTGGGGGAACTTTCAAAAGCACTCGGAAGTTCGACTATTGCCCTGGACAAAAAAAAAATTCCTTTCTTACAAAAAGGTCCTCTTCGATTGCATAAAAATTGCAGAGATCTAATATAAAAAGGGCTTTCATATCGCATTACAGGAGTGACAGGAAGGTCGAGTGAGCACTTGAGAAAAAAGAAGAGAAAAATGCTCGTCTACAATCTCCTGTTAGGCAATACTATGTCCAACTTGTATCGAGCCATTGTGTTACTTCAATTTTTTTTCAAAACCCATTGATGTTAAGTACCTCTGTAAAATTGAGGTCATAAAATTAAAGTTAAATTATTTTTCTAGACACAAAAATGAAGGTAAAAAAATTTTGTTCTCATATGACGCATTTTAATTTTTAATATCGACTTCCACCATTTGGGATGTTTGTTTATCATATTCTCGGCAAATCCGATGTTCAAAAGCGCATAAATATTTAAAGACGACGGGATCACGTCTACTTTTTAATAATTCCCCTTCTGTTCTTTTCCCACTACTTACTACTCACGGTTTACTTTAGAACATAATCTTTTCAACATTCAAACAGCGTTTTCTGTCTTTTTTTTTTTTCCGTTCCCCTCGGTGGCGTACCGAATGATTTTTCCATAAACTCAACTGTCTTTGGCGAGTCCAAAAAGGAAAATACAGGAAACGATGCCAGACTGAGGGAAAATAACTTGAATAAATGAATGTTAAGTTTTTTTCACAGCTATAACTTTCTCCTTAATCCTTTTTTTTTCCTTAAAATAATCGAAATCGTTCAATTATTGTTTTCTTGGAAAACGTCTAAAAAGGATGCTTTTTGGAAGAGAGACTGAGAAAAAGGACTAAAAAAGATGTTTTTTGGAAGAAAGGCCCGAAAAAAGGCAGAGAGACAGCCAGACGATCCGGTTAAAAGGGCAAAAGACAAAGGTAAAGTCTTACAAGTTAATAAGTACTAGTCTGGAGCTGACCCCGACAGGAACTTCCTTAGAGAAGTAGCTATATAGGAGGGAGAAGTTTAAGGGAGGGGAAGTATAACGGAGGAGGAAGTACAAAGGAGGGGAAGTATAACGGAGGAGGAAGTACAAAGGAGGGGAAGTATAACGGAGGGGGAAGTATAAAAGAGGGGAAGTATACAGGAGGGAAAGTATAAAGGAGGGGAAGTATACAGGAGGGAAAGTATAAAGGAGGGGAAGTATACAGGAGGGAAAGTATAACGGAGGGAGAAGTTTTTTTCAAAAAAATTGTCTAATTTTTTTTCCACAAAATCGTCTAATTTTTTTCCACAAAATCGTCTAATTTTTTTTTCCAAAAAATCGTCTAATTTTCCCCCCAAAAAATCGCCTAATTTCCCCCCCAAAAAATCGCCTAATTTTTTCTCCAAAAAATCGTCTAATTTTTCCCCAAAAAATCGTCTAATTTTTTCCCCAAAAAATCGTCTAATTTTTTTCCCCAAAAAATCGTGTAATTTTTTTTCCAAAAAATCGTCGTCTTTTTTTTTTTTTTTTTTTCAAAAAAACGTATAATTTTTCTCCAAAAAATCGTCTAATTTTTTCTCCAAAAAATCGTCTAATTTTCTCTCCAAAAAATCGTCTAATTTTTTCTCCAAAAATCGTATAATTTTTTCTCCAAAAAATCGTCTAATTTTTTCTCCAAAAAATCGTCTAATTTCCCCCCCAAAAATCGTCTAATTTCCCCCCCAAAAAATCGTCTAATTTTCCCCCAAAAAATCGTCTAATTCCCCCCCCCCAAATCGTCTAATTCCCCCCCCCCCCAAATCGTCTAATTTCCCCCCCCAAAAAATCGTCTAATTTTTTCCCCAAAAAATCGTCTAATTTTTTTCCAAAAAAATTGTCGATTTTTTTTCAAAAAAGTTTCTAATTTTTTTCCCCAAAAAATTGTCTAATTTTTTTTTCGAACAATATTCCCAGTTTTTTATAGTTTTTTAAGTCTTCTTTTTTAAATTTGTCCTTTTTTATGGAATTTTTGCCCAGGGGAGGTCCCTGTCGTAGTGGGTGGAAGTATAACATTTCTACCTACTATAATGGAAATTAATGTAAAAAAATGATAATTTTTTACACCATAAATTCGTAAAAATATAAGGAGTAATTGGTTAAAATTTGGTGAAAATTGAATTTGTGAGTTCACCTCCAAAATTGCCTAAAATCAACGTTTACGCAATTAACTCTAAATTCCTAAATATTGATCGAAATATAAATTACAAAAACACTTAAAGCGCAAGGTTGTCGAGTGAAAAATGAAAGGCGTAAAAAAGAAGTAATCACTACAGCGCTATCTATCGTAAAATGCATAAACTATTTTCTCTTCAGACGTTAAAAAACAGAAGCAACAGGTGTAGTAAATAGATCCAATCTATCGATTTTTTAAATCAATTATTTCAGTGATATAATACTGTCAACTTTGGTTGTGGAAAATTGAAAATTAAAAAAATAATCTAAAAGAGTCGTTTTTTTATATTTCATTTCCTCTTTGGCCTTTGATACAAAGGAGTGAAAAAAAGAAAAAAAAAAAAAAAAAGTCCGGGCCCTTATTGTTAAGGATAAATCGAGAGAGAGAGAAAAAATAAAGGAATTCTGAAGGTCGTTTCCAATCGCCATTCATGACTCCGTCTATTGTAAAAGTCGCTGAATCTATCTCTTGAAACTGTGCCATTTTCTTTTTTTTTCTCATCCCATCTCAAACCCCCGACCACCAATCATATTATTTTTAGAATCTAACCCTCTCCAGTCTTTGTTCTCTTATTTAATTTAATCTAAAGGGTAGAAAAAAGTTTATATAAAAAACTTCTTTTTATTAACCTTTTTTAACAATAAAAAACAATGTTTTCACCTCACCAGATGATTTCGGCATATCGATTAAAAATAGAAAACATTTTAATGTTAAAACGTGCTTTTGATATTAGATTAAAGATAAAATGAGTTTGGAATAGAAAGAGAAATGAGGGAACACGTAGCCCAAACTCCTTAATGAAAGTCCCGTTACCGAAAGCCCTTAAATATTCCCTCCATTAGCAGTAATTCTTAAAAATGGGGACATTCAAATTTTGCATTTTCGAAATGGTCAAAAATGATTTTTTTAAAATAGACTATGCCATCATGACTTAACAGCACTGCGGGCTTGGCGTTCTCATCACTTCACGGCGTAAGACCGCTAAGACTTCAATGGTATAAAATAGTTCTGGAGAAATGAGGTGGGGAAAAAGAGGTTTTTTGGGTTTCCTTAAAACGGGATACAATCAGGCTGAGAGCACCAGAAGGTAGATGCCGCCATTAACCTTTTGGATCAAGTACTTTCTTACCTTCCCACTTTCATTTTATTGTTTTGAAGATTTTCGACAATACCAAAATCACGGTTTTATCTAAAATTGTGACTGATTTAAACTTTGGATGCCATCAACTGCCTGAACTGAATGCTGGAGTCTTCCTCAGTTTTTAGCAAACACACAGCCGTCTTTTTGACGTTCCTTTGATTGAGAAACTCGAGTTCTGATCTTTTACTAATATCTATCGGCCGATGAGTTGAAGGTTAGGTGAAAGGGTTTTTCTCGGTCGAAAAACTAGGAAAAACTGCTTAAAATTGGGTGAAAGAGGCGCTTTTGAGCTGAAGGTTTGGCGCAAGGGGTTTTTCTCGGTCGAAAAACTAGGTAAAACTGCTTAAAATTGGGTGAAAAGAGGCGCTTTTGAGCTGAAGGTTTGGGGCAAGGGGTTTTTCTCGGTCGAAAAACAATTTAAAACTGCTAAAATTGGGTCAAAAGGGGCGCTTTTGAGCTAAAGGTTAGGTGAAAGGGGTTTTCTCGGTCGAAAAACTAGGAAAAACTGCTTAAAATTGGGTGAAAGAGGCGCTTTTGAGCTGAAGGTTTGTGGCAAGGGGTTTTTCTCGGTCGAAAAACTAGGTAAAACTGCTTAAAATTGGGTGAAAGAGGCGCTTTTGAGCTGAAGGTTAGGTAAAAGGGGTTTTTTCTCGGTCGAAAAACAATTTAAAACTGCTAAAAATTGGGTCAAAAAGGGGCGCTTTTGAGCTAAAGGTTAGGTGAAAGGGGTTTTCTCGGTCGAAAAACTAGAAAAACTGCTTAAAATTGGGTGAAAGAGGCGCTTTTGAGCTGAAGGTTTGGGGCAAGGGGTTTTTCTCGGTCGAAAAACTTGGTAAAACTGCTTAAAATTGGGTGAAAAGAGGCGCTTTTGAGCTGAAGGTTAGGTAAAAGGGGGTTTTCTCGGTCGAAAAACTAGGTAAAACTGCTTAAAATTGGGTCAAAAAGGGGCGCTTTTGAGCTGGAAAAACAACGAAGACGCCCAAGAATCGGCTTCCAGCCAATTACCAGTCTCCGCAGTGTGACTACATTATTCGCATGATGCTAAAAGATCCACAGAGTGATTTTCAAAAAAATTTGTAGTTATTGGATAATTTTTTTTCTATATCGACGAGGAAGTTAACGGTGAAATTGGGGTCGGGATGGTCGTTTTTCGTGAAATCTGTACAAAGCTCGGTCTCTATAAGAGAAGAGGGCTCCTCTCGCTTCGATAACTCCTTATTTCCACCAAACAACAGCCCCCGGGTATGAAGGAACGAGAAGAAGGGCCCGCGGTAGGGGAGAGGAAGGCTCGAGGCCCTCGGCATTATTTCGTTCGACTTGTTCCAGTGTCCAATGAGTTAGAAGTTCTGAAGAAATTCCTCCCCGTCCGAAACCCTTTCCCCCATTTTAAAGGACGGTGGATATTAGTTTACATCAAGCTTAAATCCACTTAAATTTTCATTCAAAAATTCCGAACTTTCTAATTTGTATGTTCATATCTGACAGGCACTTAGCGACCTAATTACTTCTGTGTGAAGATGAGGGGTGAAAAGATGAATGACCTGCCATTTCTTTTCCTTTTATACTACCTGTGGAGTCATCAATATCTACATTTATTGGAGCAAACCCTCGGGGCATCTTTATCTATCAAGTTGCCTATACTGACGTCTCTTCCAAGGTCTTCGAAATCCCCTTTTTCCCCTCGCTTCATTATTTATTTTACTCTTGAGAAATATACTTATTTATAACCAAGTACAGCGATACAGCGGGGAGCACAATACGTATTAAGATTACGACGTAATTGGCAATTCCGTGGGATGAACATTAAGCCTTTTCTTTGAGGGATTATAATCAAAGTAATACGACTTTAAGATATTTAGAAAACTAAGTAGGTAATTCAAGTATTGAGGAAGGAAATGGGGCCTGTGGACTTCTCACAAAAGATCCCAACTGCGCCTTAATCCGCAGTCTTTTCTTGACAATAACTAGGGAAAATGCATTAAAATCTGATGTTTCTCAGCTCATTGATGATATAAATAGCGTTTCTCTATACAAAACGACGAAAATGCGGAGTAAAATGTTTTTTTCGGCCGATCGACCAGACAAAGCGATCACAAAGGGTTTTCTCCAGCAAAAGACCAATCGAAAAACCTGAGAAAAAAGAGGTTTTATGGCCAATAAACATAAAAATAAGCTCAAAAATCCGTTGAAAAGCGCCCCTTTTGACCCAATTTTAAGCAGTTTTACCTAGTTTTTCGAACGAGAAAAACCCCTTTCACTTTACCTTACACTAGAATTGCGTTTTTCTGAGTCTACCCAGGCAGATTTTGAGGAAAAGATGGATAGTTTTGTTCCAACCGCACTTTAAAACTTGTTTGAAACTTCTGGAGCATGCGCCGAAGGATTCGGACGACACATTTGACGTCTTTCAAATCGTTTTCCCGTCAAATCTGAAGTCATCACACGTGCAGATCCTTCTGCGCATGCTCCAGGAGTTTCAAATAAACTATTTTTTAATTGTCGATAAAAAAGAATAACCTTCACGTCCAGGATGTCTTATTTTAAAGGTAATACTTTCCAGATTTTAAATCTTTTTCAACATTTCAATCAGAAATGTCTGGTAGACAGCTGATGTAAGCTTCTTACTTCAAAGAATCTTTAAGTACTTTTAAGTTTTCCTCATTTTTCCCTCCTTACAAACGAAGGTTTTATTTAAAAAATAAAATGAAAAGAAAACTACTTGGAAAACGAGGGAGGAACTTGTGGATAATTCAATATTTAAGCAGAAATCGTAAGGGAGGTGTTATCTTAGAAGCGAGTTGCGGTATATTATAACTTAATTATATCCACGGAAGCTCTGGGGAAGACGTCGGGATTAGATTGCTCCGGGGCCCCTCTATAAAATACATGAGCTGGATACACATCGGCCAAGTTATTGCTTTGTATCCGACCCGCTGATTTAATTGAAAGAAAAATGTTCTAGTAAGAATGTTGCAGTCATTAGGATGCGATAATTTCTTGAGGAAAAAGTTTGTGAACTTGCAGAACTCGAAGACCCTTTCAGCTATTAACAAATGAAGCAAGGCTCGAAGGGGTTGTTTTCAAGTTGAAAGTGGTGCTAGTTAGGCAAGTTGCTTTTACTCCCTGACCCTTAGCATTCGGAGAGTTGTTGACATAATATAGCTGTAAATTTGAGCAAGTAACTGCGTTCATTACTTAAATACCCGGGGACAACATAGGAAAGGAGCGTGACACCCGTTGGCCCCCCGTGGAGCGTCTGTTATGATTAAGCCGTTCTCTCCGAAAAGCAAGTTCCGCTCAACTTTGATAACGAGCATTGTGTTCTCCGCCAACTTTGTTACTCATATCTCGACTTTAAGTTCATCTCTTATCTTCAACGCGTGCATTCTTAAACAACTTGTTTTCACTAATTTTTCAGAGAGCATAATTTAATTTTGTATATTATGGAAAATTTAGTACACTGAGCTCGTTTATTAAAGCTAAACATAATGAACAAAAGGGTGCTTCATAATTAAGGAAAATTATTTTGATAACATCTTCATAATATAAACCGCAATCTGCTTTCCCGCGTAAATTTCAAGGCCAAAACTTTTACATCCAGCCAAAACTATCACATTTTTGTAGCGGAATTACTCCCCCATAAAGAAAAGGGTGGGGATTGTTCCCCCACCTTGGTTAGTTTATAGGAGTCTAGAAGAGTCAGTCAGTCAATTTATGTACGTTTGACCCCCCCCCCCCCCCCCTGTAAGTTAATTGTGCCCATGCTATTAGCTTTGTTCCAACCTCAGTTAGAAACTGGTAAGAAAGTACTGGAGCATCCGCAGAAAACTGGCGTCGTTCAAATCGTTTTTCCGTCAAAACTGAAGTCGTCTGACGTCAAATTGACGTGAAAATCCTTCTGCGCATGCTCCAGGAGTTGCAAAACAGTTTTAAACTGCTTTTATTAGGTGTACAAAATGAAACTCAGCCACAGGGTAAAGAATTTTGTGATTTTAGCCGAGTTTCATTTTGTACACCTAGTAGTTCATTTTTTCAAAATTTTAAACATTTTAGGCGTTAAAGTCCATCAAAAGTTGACCTCCGTGTAAGAAGGTTATTGAAGTATAACTATTAAGAAGGTTAATTTTTAAAGGCTTGTAAATCGTAAACCGTTACAGATATTGAAAAAATGCACTAAATAAAATATGTTGGAAATTCAATTCTCTTTAATTTTATTTATTCATTTTTTCTCTAGGACGCACTGTTTTCAAGATTTTATTTAAAAAAATTATTTTCCGAAAATGGTGCATCCTAGAAAAAAATAATTAAGTACAAATTTATAGAAAATTAAATTTCCTACAATTTTTATTTATTAGGTGTACAAAATGAAACTCAGCCACAGGGTAAAGATTTTGTAGATTTTAGCCGAGTTTCATTTTGTACACCTAATAGAACAAAGCTATTTTTTCAACCGTCGAAGAATCTCAAAACTGGGAAATCTGTCCGTCGAAAGCATTGATGCCCTACGTCCATTGGTCCTTCCCCAAATTTTCACCAAAAACTCTCGAATCTATTAAAATAATGACAGAAAAAATAATCGGAATGTATCTTTAACCAGACGCATGTTAACTTAAAAATGATGGTGCAGAATATGGCATAATTGGGATTGAAAGTAGTAGGCACAAATTAGTTAACGAAAATCTCATAGTCATCAATCAAAAAGGCAAAGCGACACGTGAACAGCCTCGTTAAGAGCATAAGCGAAAAATAATAAAGGTCACATAAATCGGGAGAAATTGTAAAATCGAATTCTTCGTAAAAATGATTTTTTCAAACTTCCGTTTCAATTACGAAAAGAAAGTGTTCCTTCAAATCGATTTGAGACGTTTTCTTCGATTTTTTAAAATACTTTTTTCTATTAACAAAATGAAACTTTTTTTTTGTTGATTTAGCCGAGTTTCATTTTGTACACTTAATAAAATAATGTACTGATATGGAGCTCGATTTTTTTTGTATTTTGGCGGAGGGAAGCCCGTGGTGAAGGTCTCTCATTACTCCCTTCTGTTAAAAAATTCTTAAATTTTTTTTGCCCTTCCCCGAAAACCTGACATTGAGAAACAATAACTTCTTTTCAGGAAGTTACACTTCAAATACCTCAAAATTTATGAAGGTCTGCTCTTATTTAATTAGTTATATTATGTAGGTAGGATGTTGTAGATAAACTTTTGTCATTGTCGTTGATAAAAGTTTGGAGGAATTAGATCTATTTTATGGGTTCAATAGCCTTAAACGGAAAATTGGAAGGTTGCCTTACCGCCGATCGTATAAACGGAAGCCGATAACAAATAAATTTCAATCAAGGAAGAAACTTTGTTATAGTCCAGATTCGAAGACGAAGGACGTACGGGGAAGGTGGAATTGTTTAATTTAATAATTGCTTTTGGAACTTTCTGAGGGGTTTTAATCAAGGGAGAAGTATCTACGTTTGAAATTCAAGGTTTTCACTAACTAGTCTCATTCTCACGTTGCTCAGACTATTCTGCATAAATAAACAGATTCTGTTTACCATCACAAGAGTAGTGCTTCCTTGGCAATAGACGATGTTTATCCTCTTGAATGAAATTTAACCATCGTTAGTATGTACAGGGTGTTTCGACTCATCCTCGAGGCTTCGTTATCTGCGAAGGGACAATTGTCAATTTCTCCCATCGTAATTAAAATTTCTTTACCAATCTCAACTTTGTCTGTGGTGCCGGCCGGCCGTAGCATTTTTTTCCGGAACACTTTACGGTCAGTTTACAACCGATTTTCACCAAATTTCTTGAGTCGTGAAAAGAAACTAAAGAGGGCGATTTTTGAATTTCGAAAAATGGCGGAGATATGTCTGTTTGAAATTTGAAAATTTGATTTTCACCGAATTTTCATTAATTTCTCCTTCTTTACAAATTTTCGTGTACAAAAATTATCATTTTTTTCACATTAATTATCATTTTAGTAGGGAGAAATTTCATACTTCCACCCCTTACGAGAGAGCCCTCAGTTGGGCAAAAATCCCATTATTTCTACCTTGATACTTATAGAAAATTAAAAAAAAAGAACTTAAAATTTTTTCGGAAAAAATTTTTTTCGGAAAATTAAAAAAAAAAAAAAAAAAAAAAAAAAAAAAAAAAAAAAAAAAAAAAAAAAAGTTGGAAAATTTTTCCAAAAAATAACTTCACTCTCTCTTATACTTCCCCTCCGTTATATTTCCCCTCCATTATACTTCCCCCTCCTTATACTTTCCCCTCAGTTGTATTCCCTGCTCTTATACTTCCCCTTCGTTTTACATCGTAATTAAAATTTTTGTTTACACAAAGAGAGGTTATTGCGACACCCTCTGGTCTTCCAGGTCCGTAGAGAAAAACTGATGTTGCTGTAGAGGAATCCTCAAACGGAAGGCTCTTATAAGCTGATGATGACAAAATCCTCGATTTTCACTTAAAACCTTGCCTAAGGGACCCTTGAGTTTAAAGGGAGACCAAAAAAGGTGTTCTTAACGCTTTTCTAATTATGTCAATTTATGACGTATCTGATTCCTGAAGTTTAGGGCTTAAAAGTGAATTATAATTGAACCATAAATTTCTCGGGAAACTATAAACCAGGGAAATCGTTATGCATTAAACAGTTCGCGCATTTTGATAAATGAGTTAATCCGCGAGACAAGAGAGGGAGAGTGGCTAGTTTAGCATTTAGCTAATAGAGGAGAGGCAGCCTACGCTATTAGGGTCCGAAACGGTTTCACGTATGCAAACATACTAATTGTGACAAATGAATCAAAACTTGGGGGATCGATAACGTTTCGTTTGAGGCGTTAAAATAGAGAAAAAAAGTGAGGGAAGAGAAAAAAAGGTGGAAGACGGTTAACGGGGTAAAACATTCGGATCCGAGACGTCCCCAGATAATATCCTGTTGGGAGCAATCCATTACAGACAAGCTTCCATTTCCCTTCTGATTTACAGAATATTATTCACCATTTCACTTATAAATGATCCTAAGCCAGAAAAAAGAGGTTTTCATTGGTAATTTTCTTCGCTAGAAGCTCCAATTTTGCAATTTCATGCAAAACGAAATTTTTTCATTTTTTCTTCGACATTTTGGGTATTTGTAGTCGAGTTTGGGCTATCCTGAGTAAGGGACGCGATTATCGTTGTTTTGGTGGATTGTCGTAGTCGTGGGGACGAATATCTGATCAAGCGCTCGATGATCGTGAGTATTGGAGACAATTGAGGCGCTCCGGATACGAAGGGCGAACTCAACAAAACGTAGTTTCGAGATATTCGCATTTTAAAGTTTTATGTTACGGGCGAACTCAACAGAAAAGTCATGCTCTGGAATGGGAAAAGGAGTGGGGGTTGTGGAGTTCGCCCTTCGTACCCGCTCGGATATCGCATTTAGAGCTTTGCAGCATATCGGTTTTTACGTATTTAAAGGGGAAAAAAGGGCGAACTCACATAAAAATTATACTGGTGTATTCACCTAGAGGTCTAGAATCTGAAAATGAAAAAAAAAAAATTTGTCCGATGTTGAGTTCGCCCTTCGTACCCGGAGCTTCCTCAGAAGATTGTCGAGAATCTCGAGGACCTAAAAAACAAAATTACCTTTTAGTCTTATTTTGATGCCCTCAAAATTGCCTATTTCCGTGCGTTTTTCGTCTTAGAAAGCAACTTTCTGTAGGCGTTTTCCAAATTTTATTGGCAAATAATAATACTGAGCGCCATTCACATTCTTAACCAGCTGACCTTTGCAACTAAAGATTGCTTAGCAGAAATCAACAACAAAATTTTTCATTAAAACTTTTTTTTCCTTTTCTTTTTATATAAAAATCTGTTAATAAAAGTGACTTTTGAGAAGAGAATAATGAATTATTTAAGTTGATTTATATGGCGTTTAAAGTTAATTAAAGAATATAAATGAAAGGAGGAAAAGATGATTTAGGTCTTAAGAGGTAAGTTTTTAAAAAGGAAGAAATAATTTGTAAAGGTATTGGAGGAAAAGGGTGTTCTAATTTATAAAAGAGAGACAAAATATTAAGGAAACCTTTTAAGGGACAGTAGGGCGGAAGGGTTGTAGGGTTCAAGGGTAAAGCTACCGCTTTTCGACGGCTCAAAACTAACAACATCAATTACAAGGAGCAAACAGTGGATGGGGAAAATGTGGGAGGGGCAGAGAGGCTGGGTTCGCTCTCCCATGGCCCATTAATTATATCACACTTGTGCACACGGCCCTACACCTCCAAACGCCGGCGATCATCAAATGGTTTCTCTCATATATCTTGAGGTGGAAAAGTTATCTAATTCTACATAAAGGGAAGATTAAGTATAAGAAAGTTATTTTCTCCTTTTAACGCCGTTTTTGTTCTTAAATACTAACCATGTCATACATTCCTGTCTTGCCGGCTTATATAATCCACATAAGTTTTTTTATTATTGACCTTTCAGGAAATAGATTGGATTAGCTCTTAAATTACCAAGTCTATTTATTTTTAACAGAATGTTAAGGGTAAAACAAGGTTTAACTTTTAACAGAATTAAGGGTAAAACAAGGTTTAACAGGAGCTTAACACGATCCTTCCATAACTTTGTTTAATAAATTATATATTGTACATACCTAACTGAGAAGAATACTTAATGAGTATTTGAGTCGCTCCGGGTACGAAGGGCGAACTCAACATCGGACAATTTTTTTTTTTCATTTTCAGATTCTAGACCTTTTGATGAATACACCCATATAATTTTTATATTGAGTTTGCCCTATTTTTCCCCTTTAAAATACGTAAAAACCGATATGCGGCAAAGCTCTAACTGCGATATCCGAGCGGGTACGAAGGGCGAACTCCACACCCTAGTCCACAACCCCCACTCCTTTTCCCATTCCAGGGCATGACTTTATTGTTGAGTTCGCCCGTAACATAAAACTTTAAAATGCGAATATCTCGAAACTACGTTTTGTTGAGTTCGCCCTTCGTACCCGGAGCGCCTCATTTAAAATTTCAAGTTTTGATTTTTGAAAAGGTTTGCAGAAAAAGAGGCTGAAAATGGAATTTTTGTTAAATAGGGTACCTGAAATAAGGGGTTTTTCTGAAATGAAAGAAAATGTTGAAAAAGAATCGTTTTCCTTTTAAGTAATTATTGCGACCTAGAGACGAATTTTGGGGGGTCGTCATCTTATATTAAACCGAAAAGGGTTGTGAGATAGCTTGTAACAATTAAATAATCCCACTAATGGCCCATAGCCGCTAAATTGTTTCGCACAATTAAGTTTGTGAAGTTTGAAGTTGCCATTAAGAAAGTCGAAGGAAAAGGCGGTTAAACGGGGGGGTTGTAGACGTTTGGCGGGTAGAGCGGTAGCGGGGCTTTGTACCGGTAAACACTAGATTGAGCAATCTCACGCTCTTTTAATGGTCTCAGCTTTGTACCTGTATTGTTTGATCTTACCTTTGAACAATAGGAAAGTGTTTTGCGAGCCTTGAATGTAGGGCGAAAGGGGAAGCCGCCCTCTTCCCTTGGAATAACTCTCCCTCTTTTCCAACCCTCTGGCGCCAACGTTTTCACACTACCTCCTTCAACTCCTTTACTTTCATATGACTCACCTGTTGAAGCCTACTACTTTATTTCAGAAAGATTACGTCCCTAAAACCACCGCCCCTTTACTTCCACACCTACAATTTATCCTCTAATTAATGTCCTACCGCGGATTAATGTCCGGTTATAATTCTTTTTTTATGAAAATATCCTTCTTTTTTTTTTTACTTAATATATCATCATATTCCACCTAATCTACATTTTTCATGTCCTTTATCTGTACTTTTATAAACAGGGGGTAACTACACCAAAAATTAAGTACCTACCTTTATTTTCCTTGACAAAAAATATTGTATTATATGAATGGGTCATTTTGGCTAAAAATGAAATTCTATAGTCAAAAATAAGGGCGTTTTGCTGAAAATGGAGTTGTGTCAAAAAAGGGGCTGAAAATGGAATTGCGGCGTCCAAAATGTTTTATGCACAATAACTTCCTTAAAGAAGTTATTGTGATACCCTCCCGTCGGTTTTTGGGGAAGGGTCTTCCAGACCCCGGAGGGTCAAATCGAAGATTGATCTTTACCAATCTCAACTTGTCTGTGGTGCCGGCCGGCCGTCCGTCCGTAGCATTTTTTCCGGAACACTTTACTGCCACAGTTTTCAACCGCTTTTCACCAGATTTTCACCAAATTTTCTTTAGACGGTGATAGGAAACTAACGAGGGCGATTTTTGAATTTCGAAAAAATGGCGGAGATATGTCTGTTTAAAAAAAAAAAAATCGCTAAAAAACAAACTTCCCCCCTATACTTCCCCTCCCTCCTATATTCCCTCCATTATACTCCGTTCGTTATACTTCCCCTCCCATATACTTCCACTCGTTATACTTCCCTCCCATATACTTCCCCTCCGTTATACTTCCCCTCCATATACTTCCCCCCATTATACTTCCCTCCCGTTATACTTCCCCTCCATATACTTCCCACTCGTTATACTCCCCTCCCATATACTTCCCACTCCGTTATACTTCCCCCCCATATACTTCCCCCTACGTTATATTCCCCCTCCTTTATTGTTACTTCTCTTTAAGGAAGTTTTCGTTGGAAGCTCTTCAAACAAGTATCTTTTTACGAATTTTTCGTGTAAAAAAATTATAATTTTTTCACATTAATTATCATTTTAGTATGGAGAAATTTCATACTTCCACGCCTTACGAGAGGGCCTCAGTTGGGCAAAAATCCCAGTATTTCTACCTTAATACTTAAAAAAATTGTCAAAAAAAAGAATTAAAATTTGTCAGAAAAAACTAGAAAATTTTTTCCAAAAAAAAAAAAAAGTCGAAAATTAAAAAAAAAGTTGGAAAATATTTTGAAAAAAAAAAAAAACTTTACCCTCTCTTATACTTCCCTCACCGTTATATTTACCGTCTTGTACTCCCCCTCCCTTATACTCCCCATACTTCCCCTCCCTTATACTTCCCCTCCCTTATACTTCCCCTCCCTTATACTTCCCCTCCCTTATACTTCCCCTCCTTATACTTCCCCTCCTATATTGTCACTTCTCTTTAAGGAATTCCCGCCGGGGGCAGCTCCTGACTAGTACTTTTTTTGGAATTTCAGGCTGAAAATGGACTTGTGGTGTCAAAATGGGTTTCTTGAAAAAATGCTCGCCCAGCCATGTTAAGTATACTTTAACTCTTTAACTAATAAAAATAAAACTTAAATTATTCTTAATGTTTAAGGTCAAATAATTTACTATGAGCTTGTTATGAGAAAAATAGATTAGATCGGTGTTGATCTGATTGCTGTTATATTGGACGAAATGGTCGGATTAAGGCTTGAAGGTATACTTACGACCTTAAGGCGATTTTAGTATTGATTTCGTCCCTCTTTAATCTTACTGGTTGTCAGGGATACGTTTATAATCCTCATATATGCCTTTGGCGAATGTAAAAACTTTTTTATACAAAAAAGGGCGTTTGAAAATAAACAAAAATAATCATGATGGACTTGAGAAATTTCCATATGGAACGGATTCAAAATATACTCTCACTTTCACCTGTGCACCTCCTGCCGCTCTTAATCTTGACGCCAAGACTTTCCTTGAAGGCCTTAAAATTTTAATGGGGCCTTCTCGTAACAGTTTTCACCGTTTGACAGCCATTTTTATCGAATTTCTATTAAATAGAGCGCGATTTTGTTTCTGTATTTCTTCAAGGAAGAAAAAAAACAAAATAGGGCGCGAAAGTTATTTTTTAAAGGACGTTTCTGACGAAAGTCCTATATTAAACGGAAGTATATAATCACTTTTCCTAATTCAAACTGCCAGGATTTCCATATTTCTGATATTTTTGAGAAATTCCGGAACAACGTAACCCACCATCGTATAAAATGAGATATTCGAAACATGTCGTACGCTCCATAGCCCGAACAAATTAGACCAAAAAAGGCCATACTTCCCCAAAAAAAAAGTAATAACTGAACACTTTTGGCATGCAATATCCACCACAAAATGGACGTTGAATTTAACATTCGAAACAATTTTTTTGCGCATTTTTGCTCATCTTATCGACTAAAAATTATCGGCCTAAGTGGTTATGGGGTCAACGTTTTCTATGAAAGTTTCTTCTTAACGTCATTCAACATTCTCATCAAAATAAATTAAAATTTTGCGCTGAAAATGTGTTTTAACTTTCTTAAAGAAGATATTGTGATACCTCCACTTTGGGTTTTTGGGGAAGGGTCTCTCAGACCCGTAGAGTGAATTGGATTCAAATGGATCTTCACCGATCTCAACTTTGTCTGTGGTGCCAGCCGGCCGTCCGTCCGTTGCATTTTTTCCGGAACACTTTAAGGACAGAGTTTTCAAACGATTTTCACAAGAATTTCACCAAACTTTTTTTAGTCGGTGAACAAGAACTAGGGCGAATTTGAATTTCGAAAAAATGGCGGAGATGTCTGTTTGAAATATTAAAAAATTTGCTGCGGCCGAACTGTTAGTCCGATTTTCACCAAATTTTCACCAATTACTCTTATATATTTTAAGAATTTTTGGTGTAAAAAAATCATTTTTTTACAAAATTATCATTTTAGAAGGGAGAAATCCCATACTTCCACCCGCTACGAGAGGGACCTCCCTTGGGCATAAATCCCATTATTTCTACCTTCATACTTAAAAAATTTTCGAGAAAAAACCTTATAAAATTTTCGAAAAAATAAATAATAAAATAAAAAAAACTGCAAATTAAAAAAGAAAACTTAAAAATTTTTTGAAAAAAAATAACATCCCCCTCCGTTATATACCCCTCCTTTACACTTTTCCCTCCGTTATACTTCCCGCTTCCGTTATACTTCCTCCTTTACACTTTCCCCTCGGTTATACTTCCCCCTTCCGTTATACTTCCCTCCTTTACACTATCCCCTCCATTATACTTCCCCTCCTTTACACTTTCCATCCGATTTACTTCCCTCCGTTATACTTCCTCTCCTTTACACTTTTCCCTCCGTTATACTTCCTCTCCTTTACACTTTCCTCCGTTATACTTTCCCCTTCCGTTATACTTCCCTCCTTTTCACTATCCCTCCGTTATAGTTCCCTCCTTTACACTTTCCCATCCGATTTACTTCCCCTCCGTTATACTTCCCTTCCTTTGCACTTTCCCCTCCGTTATACTACCCTTTCTTTACACTTTTCCCTCCGTTGTACTTCCCGCTTCCGTAATAAAATAAAAAAAAAAAAACTGCAAATTAAAAAAGAAAACTTAAAAATTTTTTTGAAAAACAAATAACATCCCCCTCAGTTATACTACCCCTCCTTTACACTTTTCCCTCCGTTATACTTCCCGCTTCCGTTATACTTCTCCTCCTTTACACTTTCCCCTCGGTTATACGTCCCCCTTCCGTTATACTTCCCCTCCTTTACACTATCCCCTCCATTATACTTCCCCTCCTTTACACTTTCCCATCCGATTTACTTCCCCTCCGTTATATCCTCTCCTTTACACTTTTCCCTCCGTTATACTTTCCCCTTCCGTTATACTTCCCCTCCTTTTCACTATCCCTCCGTTATAGTTCCCCTCCTTTACACTTTCCCATCCGATTACTTCCCCTCCGTTATACTTCCCCTCCTTTGCACTTTCCCCTCCGTTATACTACCCTTTCTTTACACTTTTCCCTCCGTTGTACTTCCCGCTTCCGTAATAAAATAAAAAAAAAACTGCAAATTAAAAAAGAAAACTTAAAATTTTTTTTGAAAAACAAATAACATCCCCCTCAGTTATACTACCCTCCTTTACACTTTTCCCTCCGTTATACTTCCCGCTTCCGTTATACTTCCTCTCCTAGACACTTTCCCCTCCGTTATACTTCCTCTCCTAGACACTTTCCCCTCCGTTATACTTCCCCTCCTTTACACTATCCCCTCCGTTATAGTTCCCCTCCTTTACACTTTCCCATCCGATTTACTTCCCTCCTTTGCACTTTCCCCTCCGTTATACTACCCTTTCTTTACACTTTCTCTCCGTTATACTTCCCGCTTCCGTTATACTTCCTCTCCTTTACACTTTCCCCTCCATTATACTTCCCTTCCGTTATACTTCCCCTCCTTTGAACTTTCCCTCCGTTATACATCCCCTCCAATATTTTTACTTCTCTTTAAGGAAGTTTTCGTTGGAAGCTCATCAAACTAGCACTTTTATTTGCGTCAATAGGTATTATGGTAAAGATGGCAGAACTGCAAATTCCTATAGAAGAGTAAAAGTAAACATGTTTTTAGAATTAATTAAAAATTTAATTTTTCCCTCCCTGTCATTTTCAGGAAAATGAGATGAGAAAAAACATCATACAAAAGAACGCCCATGATAAAGTAAGTTAATCAGTCGTCAATTAACTGAAATGAATAGAACCCTAGAAAAAGGTTGGGAAACATGTACAAAAAAATAAAGGAGCCAAAAGAAATTGAAGATAAAAGAAAAAAAAATCAACCGTTGAACAATTACCTTGAGTAATATGTTTGTTTCATTCTCTAATTAAATTTGTTTCCACTTGTGTTGTTTTGTGCTTTTTCTCCCCTTTTTTTATCCGAACTGAGAAAATGAGGGAGGAAAAGGGCTTGAGGCATTTGGAGAAGGGGAGGTTGATAAATGAAACAGAGTATTCAGGTTGTTCCAATGAAAGCAAGCCATTAAACGGCTCTCAATGATTTTTTTTCTCTTCCTCTTTCTTCCGAGATTTAAATTTAAGGTAGAAAATGACGTCTTTGACCGTGGGAGAGGCTCCTCATGTCGTCGAAATTATATTTAGCCCCTTTCTCGGACAGTAGAAGGTGGAAAACCGGTTCAATTAAATACTGGCTTTTGTAATTTGTAGTTAGTAGGGTGGGCTACTTCTTCCAGATGGCCTACATCTTAGTTTGCATACGCGTTTTGCTAATTTCATACGGGAGAAAAAAAAAACTCCACACCTTCCTTTTTTAATCTAAATCAAAAAGAGATAAATTATAACTTTAACTACATTTTAAAACCTATCAATTTTTTACTTTCTCAAATAGAAGTTCAACAATGTACGGTTTATAGATGATCTTCATGAGGTTGTCATGTTGAAACTAAAACTTTTCCTAGAAATTCCCAATTTTTGATAAAATCAACCGGTTTTTGTATATTCTTTTTTATAGACTACCAAGTAAAGTTTCAAAAAATCAAATTTAAAGCAATTGACATCAACGATAGATTACCCCAGTTTTGACATAAAAAGGTGCTACAGAGTCAGTTTTCGACATAAAAAAAGGGCTATAGAGTCAGTTTTCGGCACAAATGGCGCTAGAGAGTCAGTTAATGGCATGAAAAGGAGCTGCAGAGTCAGTTTCGGCATAAAAAGGCGCTACAGAGTCAGTTTTTGGCATAAAAAAGCGATAAGAATCAGTTTTTGGGCATAAAATGGCGCCAGATAGTCAGTTTTTGGCATAAAAAAGCGCTAGAGAGTCAGTTAATGGCATGAAAAGGAGCTACAGAGTCAGTTTTCGGCATAAAAAGGCGCTATAGAGTCAGTTTTGGCATAAGAAGGCGCTATAGAGTCAGTTTTTGGCATAAGAAGGCGCTATAGAGTCAGTTTTTGGCATAAAATGGCGCTAGATAGTCAGTTTTCGGCATAAAATCAGAGTAAGTATTTGGCATAAAAAAGAGCTACAGAGTAAGTTTTTAGAAGATCTTCAGTGACCATGAGGTTGTCATGTGAAACTAAAGCTTTTCCTAGAAATTCCCAATTTTGATAAAATCAACCGGTTTTTGTATATGTATTCTTTTTTATAGATTACCAAGTAAAGTTTCTAAAAATCAAATTTAAAGCAATTGACATCAACGATAGATTACCCTAGTTTTGACATAAAAAGGTGCCACAGAGTCAGTTTTCGGCATCTATAGAGTCATAAAAAAGGGCTATACAGAGTCAGTTTCGGCATAAAAAGGCGCTAAAGAGTCAGTTTTTGGCATAAAAAAGCGCTATAGAGTCAGTTTTCGGCATTAATGGCGGTACAGAGTAAGTATTTGGCATAAAAAAGAGCTACAGAGTCAGTTTTAGAAGATCTTCAGTGACCATGAGGTTGTCATGTTGAAACTAAAGCTTTTTCCTAGAAACTCCCAATTTTTGATAAAATCAACCGGTTTTGTATTTATTTTTTATAGATTACCAAGTAAAGTTTCTAAAAATCAAATTTAAAGCAATTGACATCAACGATAGATTACCCCAGTTTCAAATTTAGAACGTTTCTTTCAATCTCTAATGCCAGTGAAAGTGGCAAAAAAATCTCTTTCTTTTTCATTTTTTTCCTCAATCAAAATATTTATGTTATTAAAACCCTATAGTAAAAAATATTATTGATTAGCAACATTTTTAATTAAATAACAGCCTTATTTTAGATTTATTTGTTACAACTTTGTTTGTTTCTAATTAGGGAAAACAATGGGAATGAAGAATCTGATTATCCGAACTGGGTATGTCAAATGTCAATTTGTTTTTCAATTTACAAAGCTGTTTATAATGTTGCACCTTCTATAGTAAATTGAATTCATGTCCTGTTTTATTTTTTTCATATTTTGACAATGAGTAGTTTGTAATCTCATCATTAAATGTCATAAATTTTATGACGCTACGTTTCCTGAAGGGAGGAAAAACTTTGAAGATAATGCTTTTTGATAAAAATAACAACATTTATATACTTGTAATTTTTAAATATGAAAATTTTCGCTGCGTTTTTCAATGAGGTCAATCGATCGTTTTGGTTGTTTCGTTATTATGTTTTAATGGACAGACACGATTCGTTACTTTAAAAGATTCATTTGAATTTTAATTTATGCATTTTATGTGGTAGACTGGAACATTTGATTATTAGCATTTTACAATACCGATTGTTTTACCGTGCTTGTCGGGTTTTTTTGGGGGGATTTTAGGGTGACCTCAAATTGATTAAGGATCTACATCGATATCAATTTTGCTTGTGGTTATGGCCGGCCGGCCGTAGTATTTCTTAAGAATTTTTCGGTGCCTCGGTTGGTACCATTGTCACTATTTTAGAAAGAAGAAAAAAGTGGAAGGTTCACCACGGGAGTGACAGGCATCCTCCTCCAAAAGCACTAGCCTGGTGCTGGTTCCGACGGGAACTTCTATAAAAGAAGTAACAATATAGGAGGGGGAAGTATATGGGAGGGGAAGTAAAGGGAGGGGAAGTATAAGGGAGGGGAAGTATAAAGGGAGGGGAAGTATAAGGGAGGGGAAGTATAAATGGAGGGGAAGTATAAGGGAGGGGAAGTATAAAGGGAGGGGAAGTATAAGGAGGGGAAATATAAGGGAGGGGAAATATAAAGGGAGGGGAAGTATAAGGGAGGGGAAGTATAAAGGGAGGGGAAGTATAAGGGGGGGAAGTATAAAGGAGGGGAAGTATAAAGGAGGGGAAGTATAAATGGAGGGGAAGTATAAGGAGGGGAAGTATAACGGAGGGGAAGTATTACGGAGGGCGAGTATAAGGGATGGGAAGTATAACGGAGGGGGAAGTTTTTTTCCAAATATTTTTTTCGTTAATTTTTCAAAAATAATAGGATTTTTGCCCAAGGGAGGTCCCTCTCGTAACGGGTGGAAGTATGAAATTTCTCCTTACTAAAATGATAATTAATCTAAATTTTTTTACACCTGAAATTCTTAAAAAATATATGGAGCAATTGGTGAAAATTTGGTGAGAATCGGACCAATGCTTATACTTCCCATCCCCCATATTTCCCTTCCGTAATACTTCCCTCCGTTATACTTCTTCATCCGCTATACTTTCCCTCCCTTATACTTTCCCTCCCTTATACTTCCCCTCCCTTATACTTCCCCTCCCTTATACTTCCCTCCCTTATACTTCCCCTCCCTTATACTTCCCCTCCCTTATACTTCCCCTCCCTTATACTTCCCCTCCCTTATACTTCCACTCCCTTATACTTCCCCCTACGTATACTTCCCCTCCGTATACTTCCCCCTCCGTATAATTTCCCTCCCTTCCATGTTCGGCCGCAGCGAAATTTTTAAAATTTCAAACAGACAAAATATCTACGCCATTTTTTCGAAATTCAAAATTGCCCTCGTTAGTTTCTTGTTCACCATCTAAAGAAAATTTGGTGAAATCTGGTGAAAACCGGTTGAAAACTGAAAAACCGGACGGCCGGCCGGCACCACAGACAAAGTTCAGATCGGTAAAGATCGATACATATTCTTCTTCAAGGAAGTTAAAAATGATTGCCGAAATGCTGAGCGAATTGAAACTGGGATTTTTGACTATTTTTAAGCTATTTTTGAAATCTCATTTAGCGGAAAATTTCTCAAAATAACCTAAATGGCTTAGCTGATATTCGACTCACAGCACCGAGTGGAAATAAATAGTTCTGTAGATAGCCGGGTTGCTATTGGTGGAGGATTTCCATTTTTGGGAGGGAACGTGAAAATAAGGCTTTTTAGCAAATTTTTCTATCTTTTAAAATGTGAAGAAATCAATTTTTGTAATAAATTAGGAGAAGGGCCGCAGAATTATCCGGTGCAGCATTTAACTCTAGAAAGTCATGGATTACTAATTGATTTTTTTTTCTTTTTGTTGACTCGTCGAAATAGGTAGCGAAAGGAAACAATGAATTCCGTATTGTACCAAACTGGATAGAGCGTGATTGGTGGTCGTTTCCGTTAATGGAAATGCGGGTCAAACTGAGGAGTTTAAAGTCCCTTCTGCGAACGAGTCGAACCGGCCGGGGCCGCGTTTTATGGCACAACTTTCTTCTCGCCCGCCCTCGCAACGCTCGGAGAGAGCACCCAGATGTGGCATTATCTTCGACAAACGTACTATCTAGACTCGTCGACAGCTCTTAGTTAAGCTTTTATTCTCCGGAAGGCTAACTAACCCGTCCGAGAGGGAACACGTCCTACGGACTCGTTTTCCCACAGATTCAAAGCTTTAGAAGAACTCATTTATATTCATAAACATACTATGATCTCTTTGATCAAACTTTTTGATTTGCTTCAGCCGGGACATGTTCTTGATACTCTTCCGATCGTGTTCAAAATGCATAACGCTTATAATTTATTCATAGGCTTTCTTGAGAGGAAAAAATCAAGCGCAACAGAGTCAGTTTTCGGCACAAAAAGACGCTATAGAGTCAGTTTCGACATAAAAAGGTGCTACAGAGTCAGTTTTCGGCAAAAAAGGCGTTATAGCAGGCATTCTTCTCAAAAAAAAAAATTAATTAATTAATTAATTTAATTAAATTAAAAAAAATAAGATATAGATTAAGTTTTTGGCATAAAATGGCGCTAGATAGTCAGTTTTCGGCATAAAAAGGAGCTTCAAAGTCAGTTTTCGGCCTAAAAAGGGCTACAGAGTCAGTTTTTGGCATAAGAAGGCGCTATAGAGTCAGTTTTTTGGCATAAAATGGCGCTAGATAGTCAGTTTTCGGCATAAATAGCGCTACAGAGTAAGTATTTGGCATAAAAAAGAGCTACAGAGTCAGTTTTTGGCACAAAAAGACACTATGGAGTCAGTTTTCGGCATAAAAAAGCGCTACAGAGTCAGTTTTTGGCATAACATGGCGCAAATAGTCAGTTTTCGGCATAAAATGGCGCTACAAAGTAAGTATTTGGCATAAAAAGAGCTACATAGTCAGTTTTCGGCACAAAATGACGCTATGGAGTCAGTTGTCGGCATAAAAAGGCGTTATAGCGGCATTTCTTCTCAAAAAAAATTAATTTAATTATATTAAATTGAAAAAAAAAAAAGATATATAGATTAAGTTTTGGCATAAAATGGCTCTAGAGAGTCAGTTTTCGGCATAAAAAGGAGCTACAAAGTCAGTTTTTGCCATAAAAAGGCCCCACAGAGTCAGTTTTCGTCATAAAAAGGGGCTACAGAGTCAGTTTTTGGCATAAAATGGCGCTAGAGATTCAGTTTTTGGCATAAAATGGCGCTAGAGATTCAGTTTTCGGCATAAAAAGACGCAACAAATTCAGTTTTCGGCACAAAAAGCTCTCCAAGGTTAAATTGACATTTAAAAATAGTTATTGAACTCATTATTTGGGAGGGGGAAATATCGTATGATTTTAAAGCATTTTACTCAAAAATCTCGGTCAAAGTTGAACGCCGAATTTACGGGTGACTGAGTAATCTTAAAAACGCCCTTTCATCCTTCAAAGTCTTACCATCAGAAGGTTCAAACACTATGTATACGATTTTTCCGGCACCCCTAGATTTTTTCCGTCTAAGCGTCAGCTTATGTCTTTGGAATGCTTAAATCTACTAGTTTGAAGAGCTTCCGACGAAAACTTCCTAAATAATTGTTTTTCCGGGCAAGTCTAGTTTATTCTAGAGTACTTGACCGTTCACCCACGTACGCCTCCATATTGAGCAAATAAGGAAAATTTTGCTTTAAACCACATCAGAAGTACAATTTTCTATTTTAGAGCCTTCGATTATGAAGCGCTCAAAACCGTTTTAGCTAAACGTTTCATACTAAAATGAGAAAACCGCCTATTGAGAAAGGATTCGACGGCTCGTAATTCCAAAACAGAATTGCGTTTTCAGACGTTAATTCCAAATATCGCTTAGCTATTGAATTACGGTAAATGGGCCTTTTGCCACCTTTTAATAGGTGAAAACATCAAAGTTATGAAGTCAAGGAAGTCATAGGCTGCAATCGATTTTCAAAATGACGATAATTATGAAAATCACTTATTATAATATTTTTCTATCAATGTAGAAACTTATGATTGATGGAGAAGCTGGAAAAATAATTGGTATTAAATAAACCAGTGTAATTGCTTACGGGAAGTTCAATTCCGGACGTAATCGCACGTAGATGTCGACTGCCTAATTTATGTCCGCATTTCACAGTCAATTTAACTGGAGGAATTTCCTTTCTTTCTCACGTCTATTTTCTTTCTTTTTTAATATGTCTACGTATGCCTATTCAGGAAGCGGACATGGTCCAAGAATGTTGTCGTTATCTTTTTTTCCTTATTCGTCAAAGTGGAAAAACTAAAGAAGCAACCAAACTTTATTATTTTGCCTCGACGGGAACTTCCTCTAAGTAGGCAATGTAGTAATTTTCATCACTAAAAAAATGAGCTTTTCTGTATCAAGGTAAAAAAAATTGAATTCTTCGCCCAGTCAGGCCGTAAGGAACAGGGAAGGACACACCAAATTTCTCCCTACTTTTTGTTTCTTTGATGAGGTGAAGATCGGAGCAACAGTATAGACGTAGCGCAAAACTTTAGGCAGACAGGTCATTTTTGCGAACTTGAAATTTGGTGGAAATGGATGGAAATGCGGCCGTGAAGCCGTCCGGAAAAAATTGACGGACGGCCGGCACCAAAGACAACCTCATTATAAGATCCCATTTTCCATATACACAATGCCTTCTCATTGAGAAAGTTTAAAATCCAAGCTTCTGACTACTACTATCAAACGGGATTTCAATTTTATTTTCAGGTACTTTGAGCATTTTTAATATTAAAAAAGGAAAGAAATGTCTAAAAATACATCATAGAATGAGAGAAATGACAAACAGAAATATTTCACGAGCGGTTTCGGTTTAAGGAGGTATGATGGTTTTTAAGTGAGTTACTTTGCAAAGTTTTCGTTGTTAACAACGGTTTTCCCCTTCTATCTCGAAAACCGTCGCTTAAAACGAAAAAATGTCATAAGTAAAAGTTGTAGGTACTAAAATTTACTACATAAAATATTTTATTAGTTTTTTCCGTCAGAGCAATACTTTAGGAGATATGGAAGTATTTAAGTTGGTTGCTTTGCAAATTTTTGTTGTTAACAACGGTTTTCGGTTTTTCCCTTCTATCTCGGAAACCGTCGCACAAAACGAAAAAAACGTCTTAAGTAAAAGTCGTAGCTACAAAAATTTCCTACAAAAAAGACTGCATTGGTTTTTTTGTCAGAGCAATACTTAAGGAGATATGAGGGTTCTTAAGTGAGTTGCTTAGCAAATTTTTCGTTGTGAGCAACGGTTTTCGGTTTTTCCCTTCTATCTCGGAAACCGTCGCTCAATACGAAAAAATGTCCTAAGTAAAAGTTGTAGGTACAAAGATTTCCTACAAAATTTTTTATTTATTATTTGCGTAAGAGCAATATTTAAGGAGTTATGAGGTTAAAACTAATAATCCTACAGAGCCTGTCTGAAAACTTAAAACCTTCATATCTCCTAAAATATTGCTCTGACGGAAAAAACTAATAAGATATTTTATGTAGTAAATTTTTGTAGCTACATCTTTTAATTAATACATTTTTCGTTTTGAGCGACGGTTGCCAAGATATAAGGGAAAAACCGAAAACCGTTGCTCACAACGAAATATGTACAAAGCAACCAACTTAAAACCCTCATATCCCCTTAATAAGACTCATCAGGTGATTTTCAGTTTATTCCTAAATTTTTCAGTGAAATAACTTCTGAGGGAAGGTAGGAAGGTAACAATTATAAATGTAGGCTTTCTAGAAACTTATTAATTAATTGTATAGAATATTCACTGAATTTGAGAGATCAATAAACGGAAAATAGTTCCCCTTAAAATTGAAGATAGAAATCTACCTGTCCCTGCTATTCTGAATTTAAAAATAGATTAATATACCAAAAAAACATATATCGTGGACGTTGAAAAATAACGGGTCCCGAACGAAAGTGAAATTCCGAAAAAAGCACGAGACAAAATAATTTATATGGGAGAGAAGGGCTTTAGGAAGGAATCAGGAGTAACTTTCACAGAACTTGGGAGAACTTAAGAAATTAATATTAACAGAAAATCTAATTTATTTAAAGCGTATATAACGTTTTTGAGAGGATTCGAAAGGAGGAAGTTTTGGGTCCATCGGACGTTGACACCACTTTTTTTATACAGGGTGCTCCGATAAAACACAAACGTTACTTTATGCCCTTGTCTAAAATGAAAGCACAAATGGCCCGGAGGAGGCACACCCTCATCTTTTCACTTTCACAGTAAACGCATTACTTTTTTTTTTTTCTCCTCTCCCAGCTCGTTCTTTCTTTAACGTTAGACCCAAACGAAGTTTTGTCCATCAACTCTAAATTTCTTTAAAAGGCTTTAGTGAAAGTTAAATTTTTAAATATTTTTTTTCATCCCTAAAAAAAGTTCGTCAACATTTTAGTTTTCCTACTAAGGCAAAAAGAAGAAGCCTTTACCTTTTATGTTAAATGAAATTTTAGGTATAAGAAAAACAACAAAAAATGGCTAAAGAACACACAGATTTTTGGCGATTTTTGAAAAAAGCCTTTGACATACTCAAAATAACTACAAAAGGGAGATTTCGTAAAAGTTCGTAAAAACAGGTCGACGGAAGAAGTTTTAAAAAAGAATAATATTTTTGAGAGATTAATTTTTGTTACTGGTCTTTTAGACTTGTGATTTTACGTTACTATTACTATTTTACGAGTTCAATTTTAGGGCCTTCTATCAAATTTCGTCTGAAAACTATTATCCAATCCCATTGTCAAGGATGCTTACTTGGCTTTTCGGCCTTCGCGCAGGAGGAAAGACGGATGACTGGCAACGATTTTTGGGGTTTGCCTTGTCTTTTTATCCCGAAGGACGGATCCCTAATTATAAGCCCTTCCCTAAGGATGGCAACACTGTGAGTGGGAAACTCCCTCCCAAAAATTGGAGATGGAGGTTCTTTCAAGAATACTCTTTCAGAAAATAAGCTTCAAAACCTTGACCTTCGGACCTCTTTACTGCCGGTGACAAATCGTTCCCATCAGCAATCATTTTTTTCTCGTCGTACTTCGGAGCTCTTTTCAATGGCTTTGTTTCTGCAGAAACTACTGGAGCGTGCGCAGAAGGATTTGGACGTCACTTTTGACTTCGTTCAAATCGTTTGTCCGTCAAATCTGAAGTCGTCTGACGTCAAAGTTGACTTATCTTTCAGAAAGTAAACATCGAAACCTTCGGACCTCTTTACAGCCGGCGACAAATCGTTCCCTTCAGCAATAATTTTTTTCTCCTCGTACTTCGGAGCTCTTTTCAATAGCTTTATTCAGCAGAAACTGGTTTCGAACTACTGGAGCATGCGCAGAAGGATTTGGACGTCAAATTTACATAACTTCGTTCCAATCGTTTGTCCGTCAAATCTGAAGTCGTCGAAGTTGACTTCTCTTACAGAAAGTAACATCGAAACCTTCGGACCTCTTTACCGCCGGCGACAAATCGTTCCCTTCAGCAATAATTTTTTCTCCTCGTACTTCGGAGCTCTTTTCAATAGCTTCAGCAGAAATGGTTCGAACTACTGTAGCATGCGCAGAAGGATTTTAACGTCAAAGACTTCGTTCAAATCGTTTGTCCGTCAAATCTGAAGTCGTCTGACGTCAAAGTTGACTTCTTTTAGAAAGTAAACATCGAAACCTGCGGACCTCTTCACTGCCGGCGACAAATCGTTCCCTCAGCAATAATTTTTTCTCCTCGTACTTCGGAGCTCTTTTCAATAGCTTTGTTTCTGCAGAAACTGGATTGGAACTACTGGAGCATGCGCAGAAGGATTGGGACGTCATATTTGAACGAAGGTTCAAACCGTTTTTCCGTCAAATATGAAGTCGTCTGACGTCATTGTGGACTTCTCTTTCAGAAAGTAGACATCGAAACCTTCGGACCTCTTTACTGCTGGCGACAAATCGTTCCCTTCAGCAATAATTTTTTTCTCCTCGTTCTTCGGAGCTCTTTTCAATAGCTTTGTTTCGCAGAAACTGGATTGGAATTACTGGAGCATGCGCAGAAGGATTTGTACGTCATATTTCATCGTTCAAATCGTTTTCCGTCAAATCTGAAGTCGCCTGACGTCAAAGTTGACTTCTCTTTCAGAAAGCAAACATCGAAACCTCTTTACTGCCGGCGACAAATCGTTCCCTTCAGCAATAATTTTTTTCTCCTCGTACTTCGGAGCTTTTTCAATAGCTTTGTTCAACAGAAACTGGTTTCGAACTACTGGAGCATGCGCAGAAGGATTTGAACGTCAAAGACATTGTTCAAATCGTTTGTCCGTCAAATCTGAAGTCGTCAGACGTCAAAGTTGACTTGCAAATCCTTCAGCGCACGCTCCAGGAGTTTCAAAATGTGGTTGGAACAAAGATAATATTTTATCAATAAAAAAATCTTGGCAATTTGATTAACTTTTTAAGGGGTTATGTTGGGGAGTAGTATACAGAAGATAGTGACAGAGCAAAGTGAATTTTGACCTTTTGCCATCCTTGTTTACAGTCTCTTCAAACAAGAGCTTCTGAAGAAGAGGAAGGATAGTGGGGTGAAAGTGGGGATCCGCCCGGGTGAGACTTGGAGTGCCAGTGAGTTCCCCGTGGCCGACATGGCTCCTTCAAAAGCACTCAAGGTAAGCTCCGCCGGTTTTCTTCACACTTTTCGCTGATCGATATTTTGTGAAAGGGATTTTTCCGAGTTTCAAATTTTTATTTTTCAATTATTTTGAACCGGGGAAAAAAAGAACAATTTAGATGTGATGATTACAGCTGTATTTCTCCGCATTTTCTCAATTTCTGGAACGGTAGAAAGAAGATGAAAAAGTGCTCTTTCTTTATTCAGTGGAAAAACCTTCTCTCGGCGGGGTTGAGACTTAAATAATTGAAGACGCCCTCACCGGAGCGCTTCCGAAGATAAAACTCAAACGTGCACCCTGTTTAACTTTAATATCGTTTATTTATCTTATAATTTTCCTCGAAAAAGCGATTAACATTTAAGAAAAAGGTATGAATATCAAGAAAACTCGTGAATAAACTCTTAGGTGCATGAAAGGAACTCACCGCTCTTTCCCCACCGCCTTATTCGCACTCCGGCCATCGTTAGTGTCCCCATCAGGGGTAATTTTCAGCAAGTTAGGAGGTCCTCCGGAGTTCCGACCCCTTCAGTAACGCCCCAATTATCTCTCTCTATACCTACACAACTTTGTATAAATTTACTCCGAAACAACGTCAGCTATACACAAAATTTTAAACACACCATTAAACTTTATCCTCTTCTTCACTGAATATTAAATATACACGAAGGTTAAAATTAAATTAAATATTATGGTTTTATCATGCAACAAAATGATAACAGAGTTTTTTGAAAAAAGATTTTTTAAGGAACGACTCTATAAAGCCGAAATATTAGGTGAACAAAATGAAACCGCAGGGTAAATTTGAATTTTGTAGATTTAAGCCGAGTTTCATTTTGTACACCTAGTAGTTCATTTTTTCAAAATTTTAAACATTTTAGGCGTTAAAGTCCATCAAAAGTTTACCTTCTCCGTGTAAGAAGGTTATTGAAGTATAACCATTAAGAAGGTTAATTTTTAAACGCTTGTAAATCGTAAACCGTTACAGATATTGAAAAAATGCACTAAATAAAATCTGTTGGAAATTTAATTCTCTGTAATTTTTATTCTATTCATTTTTTCTCTAGGATGCACTGTTTTCAAGATAAATTTATTTAAAAAAAAAGTTATTTTCCGAAAATGGTGCATCCTAGAAAAAAATAATTAAGTACAAATTATAGAGAATTAAATTTCCTGCAAGTTTTATTTATTAGGTGTTCAAAATGAAACTCAGCCACAGGGTAAATTTGAATTTTGTAGATTTTAGCCGAGTTTTATTTTGTACACCTAATATAACGCTTTTTTGCCTAAATTTAAAGATTTCTCGAGAAATCGAAAAATTTTTTTGCAAGCTCTTTTGTAGGCAGATAAATCTTAACTTTGTAATCTTTCTAAAGTTTTCGAGACATTCGAGGATACAGCAGAATTTTCACGATTTTTTGAAATTTTTAGAAGGGCGCATAAATCATTGATTGAAATTCATTAGTGAGTGAGTGGTCAAACTCACTCAAGGGGCCTCCTAGATTTGTGAAAGGACTTTTGTTTTTAGATATTCAGTTATTGGAGACTGATGATTTGTTCCAACCACATTAAAACTGGTTTGAAACTCCATGAGCATGCGCAGAAGGTGGCGTCGTTCACATCGTTTGTCCGTCAAATCTGAAGTCATCTGACGTCTCCAGTTTCAAACCAGTTTCTAACTCCAGTTGGAACAAAGCTATATTTTTTTTTTAATTCTGAAGTTTTGCTTCAACGAAATGGACTTTTCAAATGTTTTTTTGAAACCATTTTGTATGCTGTCCATCCTTCAACATGTCACAACTCAAACATCATATCAAATACAAATGCCGTAGAATTGGGGGTACAGAATGCTTGTTTTTATGTTTCGAACAAACGTTTTGAGCGACAACTTGAATTCAAAATGTCTCAAACAATCCAAAAATAAACGAAAAATAAGTTATATTAGGTGTACAAAATGAAACTCAGCCACAGGGTAAATTTGAATTTTGTAGATTTTAGCCGAGTTTCATTTTGCAGTAGTTCATTTTTTTTTCAAAATTTTAAACATTTTAGGCGTTAAAGTCCATCAAAAGTAGACCTTCTCCGTGTAAGAAGGTATTGAAGTATAACCATTAAGAAGGTTAATTTTTAAAGGCTTGTAAATCGTAAACCGTTACAGATATTGAAAAAATGCACTAAATAAAATCTGTTGGAAATTTAATTCTCTTTAATTATTATTCTATTCATTTTTTCTCTAGGACGCACTGTTTTCAAGATAAATTTATTTAAAAAAAAATTTTTTCCGAAAATTGTGCATCCGAGAAAAAATAATTAAGTACAAATTTATAGAGAATTAAATTTCCTGCAATTTTTATTTATTAGGTGTACAAAATGAAACTCAGCCACAAATAAATTTGAATTTTGTAGATTTTAGCCGAGTTTCATTTTGTACACCTAGTAGTTCATTTTTCAAAATTTTAAACATTTTAGGCGTTAAAGTCCATCAAAAGTTGACCTTCTCCGTGTAAGAAGGTTATTAAAGTATAACCATTAAGAAGGCTAATTTTTAAAGGCTTGTAAATCGTAAACCGTTACAGATATTGAAAAAATTTACTAAATAAAATATGTTGGAAATTTAATTCTCTTTAATTTTTATACTATTCATTTTTCTCTAGGACGCACTGTTTTCAAGATAAATTTATTTAAAAAAAACATCCAAGAAAAGGCTTCAGCAAATGCGACAAAAATTAAGTAAGGGGAAATTTAGGGTGTCCTCGCCCGTTCCGTGCAGCCTGGATGAGGGAAGACATTCATTTTTTCTACCTTGATACTAAAATAATGTTTTTTCTTATTAGGGATGAAAAAAACTATTGCCCCACTTAGAGATAGTTCCCGTCGGAGCCCCCAGACTTTTTTTTATCTATCTCGTCCGACTTTTAAAACCGGAAAAGATTCTATAATAGTCTTTTTTGTGAGAAACACCGTGAAAATCGTCGCAGTGTGTAATTGAACAATGGTTTATGACTGTAACAATGGAGTACAGTTATGACGATTGCGAAAGATCTAAGGCTATTCAGTTTAAATCGAAAATCGTTTATTAAGAAATAAAATAGAAGTCGTAACTTCCTACAATGCATTTTTCTGTCTATAGAAATTAATAAGGGACTCCTTAAACGAAAAACAAAAAAGACTCCCACAAATGAGAGTTCGATGGACAAAATTCCGAAGAATTTGCCACAAAATCGGTGTTTTTGAGATCAAAATACGGCGAAAACCTCACAAAAAGGGTGTTTTACTATACCATAGACTGTTTTGTGAACTCCAGAAATTTTTGGGATATTATTTTCCTGCCATAGAACCCCTAAAATATGTCATTTTGCCTACAAAACCCTGAAAAATTTGCCCAAAAAGGTTCTTGTTCAAATCATCATGAAAAAAAGGACTAAAAGGATATTTTACGCTGTTTTCTAGCATTTTGTACACCTAGTAGTTAATTTTTTCAAAATTTTAAACATTTTAGGCGTTAAAGTCCATCAAAAGTTGACCTTCTCCGTGTAAGAAGGTTATTGAAGTATAACCATTAAGAAGGTTAATTTTTAAAGGCTGTAAATCGTAAACCGTTACAGATATTGAAAAAATGCACTAAATAAAATCAGTTGGAAATTTAATTTTCTTTAATTTGTATTCTATTCATTTTTTCTCTAGGACGTACTGTTTTCAAGATAAATTTATTTAAAAAAAAATATTTTCCGAAAATGGTGCATCCTAGAAAAAAATAATTAAGTACAAATTTATAGAGAATTAAATTTCCTACAAATTTTTATTTATTAGGTGTACAAAATGAAACTCAGCCACAGGGAAAATTTGAATTTTGTAGATTTTAGCCGAGTTTCATTTTGTACACCTAATAAATATTAGGTGGCATTGAGCTTTATGACCTTTTATTACACACTTGCCAGTTGTGCCAACTTTACTGGAAACTGGCTTGTCAAAAATGGGAGAGAATCAGCAAAAGCTCCCATAAAAGAATGAATTGCGCGACGATTAATTACGATCCTACATATAAACATAATAAAAAGAAAAGAAACGTGACCGACAGGGAGGATCGGTGAGTGAAAAGGGAAACAGTCGTTTTAAAAGGGAAAAAGTCGCACGTCCGCCGCTAGGACCGAACGAAGAGATATTACTTTCTCAAGGCCAGCGATATGGCCTTGTGGAGAAATGTCTGCGAACCTCTTGACGTTGATTACGGTCAACGGGGATCAGATTGGGGTCAGAAATTCCCTCTTCAAACCCGTCTAGTCCATGCCTATGACGATAAACAAAATGGAAAAAAAAATTAAAATAGCAAGTGGTTGGGAATTAATTAAAAAGGATATACCACGATCGGTTTCGGACTGTTGGTGAGTACGTGGCAGTTGCGTACAGACAATTATAAGTGTCATTTGCGTAAATAGTATGGGCATTTGCGTACAATCGATATAAAATAGTTTCTTGTTCACCGACTAAAGAAGATTTGGTGAAAATCAGGAGAAAATCGGTTGAAAACTGTGGCCGTAAAGTTTTCCGGAAAAAAATGCTACGGCTGGACGGCACAACAGACAAAATTGAGATCGGTAAAGATCAAAATTTGATTTGACCCTCCGGGTCTGGAAGACCCTTCCCCAAAAACCCGACGTTGAGGGCATCGCAATAACTTCTTCAAGGAAGTTAAAAAGGCTAATATAGTCTAGTCAATTTGAAAAAAAAAAAAAAAATGTTGACCATGGGGTTATGGAGAGTAACTTTTTGCGCTTTTTCGTCTGTATCTTCAAATCGGTACGTCGCAGCCAAAAATGTATTATACAAAAATAAAAGTTGATAAAATTCTCTACAAATTAGACGAAATCAACTTTTTTGCAGGATCAGCCGTTTGCGAGCTGCAAGGCGCAGAAAAAGTCTATGGAAAAAAGCTTGTTTTTAAAATTCCGATGGGGATATACTGATGTCTCTCAAAAATTAAAGAAAGTTTCCATTTAGAAGTGGTTAATTCTTTCATTTCTTAATATTAATTAATCAATTATCACGTAAAATTGGATGAAAAAAGAGTTAATTGCGATATTTTTTCATTTTGTCTTTTATTTACGATATTGGCAATCGTGCAAGTGCCACTTTCTGTACGCAAGTGGCACTAGTTGTTTTGAACACATCTGTCACTACACCGCCTAATCAGGCGGAACCGCAAGGGTATAGTAAAATCGATGAGAAAATGAAAAAAAAAAAAATGAGGAAATGGCCAACCTGCTTGGGCGGAAACCGTTCGTGGAATATCTTTTTTCAACCTTTATTCCCTATTTCAATCTATTTTATTAGAAAAAAGCCTATTTTAAACTTCTGGAAGAAAAACAAACTGTGTAACCTAAAGTATAATTTTGTTTTTAGAGATGTTTGGAAAAGGGCTTAAAAGCGGTTGGCGGAAAGGTAGAAAGAGTGGTAAAGAGACTTCAGTAATTCCATTGCCCTTCTCTGATAATACAAATCGTGAACAATCCAAACCGCATAATCACATTCTCTTCCCCGCAACACCTTCCTTTTCACCAGAATAGCTACGCTTTAGGCCTTTCACGCTCTAATGCGTTTTTAACTTTATCCGTTGACTCCAAATATTTATTCAAACTTGTTTGATTTTAAACGAATTGTTAAAAAAATTTTTAATTAAATTGACGATGGGAAAAAATTAGAACCAAAATGCGTGGATCTCGAGGTTTTTTATTAAAATTTATACCCTAAAATCCGGTCAGATGAGAAGGATTATTAAAAGCTGTATCATTTAACAAAGCTATTAGTGCCACAATATCTCTCACTTAGGGGAAAAAAACAAAATTTGAATTTTTTAATTATTTTTTCTCTTTTTAACATTTATTTTCTAAGCGCCGGATGAATTGAATTAGTATAAAGAGTTTTCAGTAATAAAAGAGTTTTCAGTAAAAAAAAGTGCTAGTTTGAAGAGCTTCCAACGAAAACTTTCTAAAAGAGAAGTATAAATAAGAAAGGGGAAGTATAACGGAGGGGGAAGTATGATGGCGGGGAAGTAAAATGGAGGGGATATATAAGAGGGGAAGTACTTACAACGGAGGAGAAGTAAACTATAACGAACGGGAAGTACTTATAACGGAGGAGAAGTATAACGAACGGGAAGTACTTATAACGGAGGAGAAGTATAACGAAGGGGAAAGTATAAGATAGGGGAAGTACTTATAACGGTGGGGGAGTATAAGGGAGGGAAAGTATATCGAAAGGGAAGTATAACGGAGGGGAAAGTATGAGGAAGGGGAAGTAAACGGAGGGGGAAGTATAAGGGAGGGGAAGTACTTATAACGGAGGAGAAGTATAACGAAGGGGAAGTACTTATAACGGAGGAGAAGTATAACGAAGGGGAAGTACTTATAGCAGAGGAGAAGTATAACGAAGGGGAAGTACTAATAACGGAGGAGAAGTATAAGGGAGGGGAAGTACTTATAACGGAGGAGAAGTATAACGAAGGGGAAGTACTTATAACGGGGAGAAGTATAACGAAGGGGAAGTACTTATAGCGGAGGAGAAGTATAACGAAGGGGAAGTACTAATAACGGAGGAGAAGTATAACGAAGGGAAGTTCTTATAACGGAGGAGAAGTATAACGAAGGGGAAGTACTTATAACGGAGGAGAAGTATAACGAAGGGGTAGGTATAACGGAGGGGAAAGTATGAGGAGGGGAAGTATAACGGAGGGGGAAGTTTTTTTTTTTTTTTAGAAAATTTTCCGTGTCTTTAGTTCTTTTTTTCTCGAAAATTTGTCAAAGTACCAAGGTAGAAATAATGGGATTTTTCACAAAGAGAGGTAGAGAGGTACCACTCGTAAGGCGTGGAAGTATGGAATTTCTCCCTTCTAAAATGATAATTACAGTAGACTCCCTCTTAACCGGCCACCTCGGGACCAGAGCCTGGCCGGTTGACCAAATGGCCGGTTAATCCGATGTGCAGGCATTTTCGTGAGAGAAACCAAGTATTTTTACGTGTATGTGTACTACATACATACATATATTCATTCATATATCAAACATACACGTATGTACAGAAAGGTGTATATTAATAAGATCACGATGTATACCTGTACAGTTGAAAAAAGTAATATTTATTTCAATTTTTTCAATTTCAAATGAACGAATGGTGAATGATTCACAGAACAAAGAGACGAGAGATGATTATTTTCGTCTCATTTCTTCCGGGAAGGATGTGAAGCACCGATATTCGCAAACAAGGTACGAGAGAGTTGTTCCTTCCCCCGGAAAAAAAAGAAAGTGGTGGCCGGTTAATACGACGGCCGGTTAATGCGGGACCGAGTCTACTGTAATGTTAAAAAAAAATTATCATTTTTATTATTATTATTTTTTTTTTTGATTTTTTTACACCAAAATTTTAGAGTAATTGCTGAAAACCTGGTGAAATATGTTTAAAAGCAAGTATTCCGGAAAAAGTACTACGGCCGGCCGGAACCACTGACAAAGTTGAGATCGGTAAAGATCAATATTCGATTTGACCCTCCTGGGTCAGGAAGACCCTTCCCCATACACCCGACGTCGAGGGTATCACAATAACTTCTTTAAGGAAGTTAAAATGTGAAACGTTCACCACAGTCAATAGTTGCATCCTTCGCCAGAAGGGTTGATTTTTCTTCCTGAAAATGCATTTTATCGAAAATTAGGTACTTTTCACAGCAGCCCTATACGAAAAGGGTTTTGAAATTATGGTTTTCGTTGAAAAACTAATAGAATAAAAATAATAAATAAATGACCTAACATGCAAAACAAAAGTTGTTATTTTAGATAGAACAATTTTAGGGGAATGATTTTAAACCGTATCTGAAGTATATTAATTAATTACATTTTAGCCGAGTGTGCTACATGTTGGGATGAAAGTTAAAAAAAAAACCCGTAGAACAGCGGGCGCCTGTTTTTGATGCCGGGTTGCATATAAACGCCGACACAACCTGAAAGTAAACAACGCATGTTTTGCATATTCGATTTTTTTTTTCCCCTCATTCCACTCCGCTTTGGACAATCGAGACGACAAATCGACATTAATTGCAATTACGCGCGAAGCTGAAAGCAACTGGAAACATCCGCAGTATCGGCGTTGAACACTAGGGAAGTTAATGGAGTTTCTCTTGTCACCCAACATACTTAAATCCAATAAGACATCTCCGATCAAACTTTTCTCTTTTTTTTTCCCCCTCTTCTTCTTGGAAAACCTGGAACTCAATTAATAACGATAAAGTTCAACCGTTTACGAAAAGATCATGGGTGTCAAACCCATTTCAAGAAAATGGCAAAAACATTTAAGTACAATCACGTAACAGAAACGTGCGAAATTCAGGTGATTGATTTTTTTTTAATTACAAAATCAATTGAAAAAAATTCATGAACCCAGAGCGCAAGTTATGAAACATCAGCAATAAAATCAATTAATGAGAAGAGTTTTAACTTTTTCGTCTTCCGTAGACAGTTAAGACTGTAAAAAATTTTTTTGTGCTTAAAATTACCCCAAAACCATCAAATTTTGGGCGAAAAACTGAGTAGCACACACAAAGTACTGTTTTTTGTGTGTTTTTTGGTTTTTCTTGGTGTTTTTTGGTTTTTTGGTACGAAAGAACGCCGAAAAAATGCCAAAAACCCATTTCTGGTATTTATTGGTCAAAAGGCCATGAAAAACGCCTAAAATGATGTTTTTCTGGATCAAAGGCAGTTACAAAATCAATTGAAAAAATCCATGAACCCCAGAGCGCAAGTTATGAAACATCAGCAATAAAATCAATTAATGAGAGTTTTAACTTTTTCGTCTTCCGTAGACAGTTAAGACTGTAAAAAATTTTTTGTGCTTAAATTACCCCAAAACCATCAAATTTTGGGCGAAAAACTAGTAGCGCACCCAAAATACTGTTTTTTGGTTTTTCTTGGTATTTTTTGGTGTTTTTGTACGAAAGAAACGCCAAAAAAGCGAATGCCAAAAACCCATTTCTGGTATTATTGGTCAAAAGGCCATGAAAAACGCCAAAAATGTTTTTTTTTCAGGAGCAAAGGCAGTAGCCTAGTTTTATTGTTTATGAAAGTTAGAATTTTTATTTAATTGTTTTTTTTTTAATATTACCTCGAAGACAATTTTTTCATAATTTCAAAAGATGCTTGGCGAATTAATTTCCGTTTGTTTTAATTGGCTCTTTAAGTCCTTTGTGAAGAAATACCTTCGAGGGTTTTTTTTTTAAACAGGGATATTCCTGTAGAAGTAGTTTATCAACTGAACTTTTAAGTCATCTTTTTTATAATTTTTAATTAATGATTTTAAAAAACGCTATTTCGTCTCTCCTTTTTCCTTTCACTTCCTACGCGGATAAAGTTTACGACTCGCAAGTTTATCCGATAAGATCATCAAAATCTATTAATTTTATTGCCAAATTTCTAATTTTATAAGCGCAACAAAATTTTTTCAACATATTTTGCAAAATTGCGATTTCATTTTTAGCCTCATTTTAAGATTTACGCAAAATTTTGTTGCAGGAACACTTTACGTCAATTCAATTTTCTCGTAAGTTTAATAGCATTCGGAGGGGAAAAAATGCAGGGAGAAGTTTTGGTAGCTCTCGCCTGTTCAATGTAGCCTGGCTGGGCGAACCTTCATTTTAACTTCCTTAAAGAAGTTATTGCGATACCCTCGACGTCGAGTTTTTGGGGAAGGGTCTTCCAGACCCCGGAGATCAAATCGAATATTGATCTTTACCGATCTCAACTTGTCTGTGGTGCCGGCCGTCCGGCCGTCCGTAGCATTTTTTCCGGAACACTTTACGGCCACAGTTTTCATCCGATTTTCACCAAATTTTCACACAAATTTCTATAGCCGGTGAAGAAGAATGTAACGACGGCGATTTTTGAATTTCGAAAAAATGGCGGAGATATGTCTGTTTGAAATTTTAAAAATTCGCTGCTGCCGAACCGTTGATCCGATCTTCACCAAATTTTCACCAATTACTCCTTATATTTTTGACGAATTTTTGGTGTAAAAAAATTGCCACTTTTTAATTATTATTATTATTTTTTTAGTAGGAGAAATTTCGTACTTCTACCCTTTACGAGAGGCACATCCTAGGCCAAAAGCCCATTATTTCTACCTTGACACTTTTCCAAAAAAAACTGAAAAAATTTTCGAAAAAAAAAGGAAAACCCGCGAAATTTTCGAAAATAAAAAATTTTTCCAAAAAAACTTGGAAAATGTTCGAAAAAAAAAAAAAAAAAAAAAAAAAAAAAACTTATAAAACTTTCGAAAAAAAAAAAACTTAGAAATTTACGAAAAAAAAAACTAAAATTTTCGAAAAAAGAACTTGGAAAATTATCCTTTATACTTTAACTCCCTTATACATCCCCTTTCGTTATACTTTCGTTTCCTTATACTTCCCACTCCGTTATACTTCCCCTCCCCTATACTTCCCTTTCCGTTATACTTCCCTTTACGTTTTACGTCCCCTCCGTTATACTTCCCCCTCCTATATAGATACTTCTCTTTAAGGAAGTTTTCGTTGGAAGCTCTTCAAACCAGTACTTTTCTACCTTGATAATGAAAAAAAAGGAAGTTAATATTTCAAATTAGAGATAAAAGACTAACACAGCTGCCGAATAGTGCTTTTAAACAAGTAAAGGTAAACCCATTCTCCTGTTAAACAAACAGGGTCAAAATCAAACAATACCCTTCATGTCAGCACTAGCCAACAGGTAGTAAAGGTTCCATGAACGTTCAATTATGTGTACATTATTGCTTGATTTGGGTATAAATTTTCAATTTTCATAATCCAAAAAAAGACGGTAATTAGGGTTCCAAAAAATTTTGTTAATTAAAAAAAGGGGAAACTTATTTTAATCTTGACATTAACTACGATAAAATGGAGCGTCTTTAAATGTATGTAAATCCTTCTACTGTTTACATTTAAAACGATCCTTGAATATTAAATATCCCTGAGGGATATATTATTTGAAGGTGAATATTCATGATTTTGAGAAAACTCGGCTAATTAGAATGGGTATGGATTTGTTCGAGGAGTCGTCAGATCAGGGGGTTTCAACTTGACCTTTTATCCAAATCCTCCCTCGAAACTCTCGCTAAGTGAAAGGATTTTCGCAGAATCGTCGACTTTCTTCTGTCTCGAAAGATGGCACAGTTTTTGAAACGTCATTATAATTGACCTTAGTAGGGCCTAAATTGTATCGATTTTTCGGGAAGGGCTTTAGTCCTCAAAAGGGCTTAGTAGCTAATGATGGGTTTAGTCACTCAAGGAACGATAATTTGAAAGATGAAAAGGAAAGTGGAACTACGGATTTTAAATCTTTTTCTCACATCTAAATTGATTTTTTTTTAAAGAAACCATTTTCAGAAAGTCTCACAATTAACTTTTGTTTCTTAGTTTTTCTTATGCTTTTTTGGTTGAAAAAGAGAAAAATGTGGCGAATATGGAGTATGCAACGTACGTTGTACAATCGAGATGACAGACTTGATAATAACCGTGACCACAATAGGTCTTTCACTTTTGTCTCTTCACGGTTTAGACACAATGCGAGTGTTACCGTTACTACCAGCTAGGATTAAAACCTCAAATTATAAAGAAAAAAATTAAGGTTGGCTGTTTTCTGAGTAGAATAAAATTTGAAGAAGAAAACAACAAACAGCAGAATATTTTAGGCTTCGAATTTATCGGTCTCATCTGGATAACTCCGTTTTATGACGTCTCAAATTTTTGTTTGAAATTTTCTTTGAAATTTGAATTTTTTTTTTCTCCTGACGAGGCTTTTTAAGCCGAAACCAGTCGTGAGATAACCGTTATCACAGCCATTTTAAATATTTTTTGAAATTTTTTTTGACTCTTTTTCTCGTATGCTCCATGAGCATAACGGCACTAAAAATGCAGAAAGGTGGAGTTGAACAACTGTTATTGTAATATCGGTTATGCTTCTTTTATATCGGTTGTACCCCTACTAATATCAGTCCTCCCAGTTATGACATCTCAAAATTTAAACATTATCCCGCATTTCGTCGCGTTAGTTCTAACACCGGCTATCTCATTTTTCCTAGGTTTTCAGGAGAGCCAAATTACGGATTAATCTCTAATTGGAATCATTGCATGTGCATCACCTGTTGTCTAAATCGTGAACTACGCGTTTTCTGTTGGTAATAGGGTTAAACTACCACGGAATTCGATTCTCCACAAAATTTACCATCAGAAACAATGGCAAACTCAAATTAATTTGAAAAAAAAAAAAAAAAAAAGAGATAGAACTAACGTGAGGATTTGATGTCGGATGCCCTTATATTATCCCACTACTGATATCCTTTATCCCACTTCTGATATCATTTACCCCACGTTTTATATAGTTTATCCCGCATCTGACATCAGCTATCCCACTTCGGATATCGTTTATCCCACTTCTGATATCGTTTATCCCACTTCTGATATCGTTTATCCCACTTCCGATATCGTTTATCCCACTTCTGATATCGTTTATCTCACTTCCGATATCGTTTATCCCACTTCCGATATAGTTTATCCCACTTCTGATATCGTTTATCCCACTTCTGATATCGTTTATCTCACTTCGATATCGTTTATCCCACTTCTGATGTAGTTTATCCCACTTCTGATATCGTTTATTCCAGTTCTGATATCGTTTACCCCACGTTTTACATAGTTTATCCCACTTCTGACATCAGCTATCCCACTTCGGATATCAGTTATCCCACTTCTGATATCGTTTATCCCACTTCTGATATCGTTTATCCCACTTCTGATATCGTTTATCCCACTTCTGATATCGATTATCCCACTTCTAATATCGTTATCTCACTTCCGATATCGTTTATCCCACTTCGATATAGTTTATCCCACTTCTGATATCGTTTATCCCACTTCTGATATCTTTATCCCACTTCTGATATCGTTATCCCACTTCTGATATCGTTTATCCCACTTCTGATATCGTTTATTCCACTTCTGATATCGTTTACCCCACTTACATTTATCCCACTTCTGATATCGGTTATCTTACTTCTGATATTGGTTATCCCACTTCTGATATCGGTTATCTTACTTCTGATATGGTTATCCCACTTCTGATATAGTTTATCCCACTTCTGATATAGTTTATCCCACTTCTGATATCGTTTATCCCACTTCTGATATCAGTTTATCCCACTTCTGATATAGTTTATCCCACTTCTGATATAGTTTATCCCACTTCTGATATAGTTTATCCCACTTCTGATATAGTTTATCCCACTTCTGATATAGTTTATCCCACTTCTGATATAGTTTATCCCACTTCTGATATAGTTTATCCCACTTCTGATATAGTTTATCCCACTTCTGATATAGTTTATCCCACTTCTGATATAGTTTATCCCACTTCTGATATAGTTTATCCCACTTCTGATATAGTTTATCCCACTTCTGATATAGTTTATCCCACTTCTGATATAGTTTATCCCACTTCTGATATAGTTTATCCCACTTCTGATATCGTTATCCCACTTCTGATCGTTTATCCCACTTCTGATATCGTTTATCCCACTTCTGATATCGTTATCCCACTTCTGATATCTTTATCCTACTTCTGATATCGTTTATCCCACTTCTGATATCAGTTATCCCACTTCTGATATTTATCCCACTTCTGATATCGTTTATCCCACTTCTGATATCGTTTATCCCACTTCTGATATCGTTTATCCCACTTCTGATATCGTTTATCCCACTTCTGATATCGTTTATCCCACTTCTGATATCGTTTATCCCACTTCTGATTTCGTTTATCCCACTTCTGATATCTTTATCCCACTTCTGATATCTTTATCCCACTTCTGATATCGTTTATCCCTCTTCTGATATCGTTTATCCCACTTCTGATGCAGTTTATACCATTTCTGATATCAGTTATCCCACTTCTGATGTCGCAAAACTACGGGAGGACATTATATTATCCTACTTTTATAACGATCATCCCACTTCTGATATCATAAAGCACCCCAGGACGTTATATTGTCCAACTTCTGACATTGGTTATTCCATACTATTCCTATTTTCTTCGGTTTACATTTTACATTTTAATTTTTATTGCGTACATATTCGGCAAAGGGGGTGATTTTACTTAATTTTAATTTACCAAAGTGAAAGGACTAAAGAAAATAAAGCGGCTGAAAATAGGGTTAGTGAGATTGCAGGATGTAAAAGTTTACTCGTGTAGACATAAAATAAAAGATTATTAGGACGGGCTTTAATTAAAAATGTGATTAAAAACGTTTTTGTTGATGTTAACCTCACTTAAAAACGAATCGAAAATATCGGCTTCCTGTTCGTGAAGGTGTAATTTTTACGATCAAGGTCGAAAAGCGTAACACACCCTTGAGCTAAAGAAATAAGAGAAAGAAAAACTTTCACGAAGACCGGTTCGGGTAAAGATTTGGGTATCTAAATGATATCTATGTGCGGAAATTGCATTCTAAATAGAGAGCAGATTTTAAAAAAATGTTTCCACCTTAAATGTCTTTGAAAGCGAAGGTGACGTTTAGCCTCTCGGTGTAAAACTTTCACGGTGCGAATTAACATAAATATAGGCGAAGATTTCGCATGAATTTGATACTTTGGAATATTTTAATTCGTCTTAAACCGCATAGGGGAAGAAAGTGTACACCTACCTATTAATAAACAAGAAACAAGAATACATTAAAATTGAAATAAGGTCAAAAATAGGATGAACATTTTACCTCATTTGTTAGAGGGGAAAAAAAAAATTTAAAAACGTATTTTTACAGCTAAAAAAAATAGCTAAATTTGCGCTTAAATTACTTATAAAAATAAGGTTTTTGATGATGGGAAAAATTCCCACGCTGTGGGATCCGAACCCAGGACCTCTTGAGCGCTTAAAAATGTAGCCCCCCCCCCCCCCCCAATAAAATAAAAAATAAAAATGTTATGCAATTTAAAATTAATTACTTTTTTTCTTTTTCAGTATGTTATAATACTTGTGGCTTGTAAAAACTGGATTTACAATAGAACAAGATGAGGTAAGAATGGCTTATATTTATTTTAATTATTTAAAAAAATATATTTAATTAATTTAAAAAACCTGCTATTTTCTTAAACAATTGAGGCGCTCCGGGTACGAAGGGCGAACTCAACATCGGACAATTTTTTTTTTCATTTTCAGATTCTAGACCTCTTGGTGAATACGCCCATATAATTTTTATGTTGAGTTCGCCCTTTTTTCCCCTTTAAATACGTAAAAACCGATATGCGGCAAAGCTCTAACTGCGATATCCGAGCGAGTACGAAGGGCGAACTCCACATCCTAGTACACAACCCCCACTCCTTTTCCCATTCCAGGGCATTTTCTGTTGAGTTCGCCCGTAACATAAAATTTAAAATGCGAATATCTCGAAACTACGTTTTGTTGAGTTCGCCCTTCGTATCCGGAGCGCCTCAATTGTAAAAATTTTTTTCTAAAATAAAATTAGGTTTTACATTTTAATTCTGATTGCGTGTGTTCCGCAAGGGGGATGATTTTACTATCAAAAAATTAACCAATAAGGGAGGAAGAAATTGCTATGATAACAGTTATCTTACGACGGGTTTCGGCTTAAAAAGCCTCGTCAGGTGAGCTATTCCCTCTATCACAGCCATTTCTTCCTCCATTATTGGATAATTATTTGATATTAAAATAAGGTGTTTTATTTTTTCAAACGCCAAAAAGGCCGCAAAATTTCACCTAATCTTCACATCTTAGCTAGTCCACTGTAGTTGGCATACCCTGTATATATCTATTATCTCATAATCTATTTACCTAACCTACGTACTTATTTACCATTAATATAATATTAAATTAGATATTGGAGTGTTATTTTGTCAAATTCCTTAATTATAAACATTTGATTTTTTTTACAAAAATTAGTACGTTTTAGCAGTATGGTGCTTATTGGATAATATTGTTCACATCCTATCATTCGAACGAAAAAGAAAGTTTCCACACCTATAATTTTTTTGATCGCAAGAACTCTCTTTCTGTGGTTTTAAAGGCAGCTTTACGAAGTTTAAACATCGTAATTTGTTTTTTTTTATCAACAAATTTTTTTTGTCTCTTTTTTCGTTGAGTTTCCTGATTTTTTTCTCTGGTCTTTTCATTTTGTTTTATCAACGAGTGACTAATCTTATTAGTGAAAAGGTCGAGTTGGATAATCGCTCGTAAAGAAGTCATTGAGTGATCGATTTAGGGTCCAATCCTCTTCATTTAACTAATGGATAGGGACTTTTGTTAATGATTGCTTTTCTTTTTTTAAGTATATCAAAAAAGCTAATTTGATTCTGGATAATTTAAAAAAAAAATTATTTAAATGCAAATTACGTGCTCTTTAATACTTTTTTTTTAAAGTTTGCCAAAAAGGACGTCAGAGGCAGACAATAGCAAAATATAATAGCCTGAGGCAGTCTGAATGTTCAAGAAGTTCGTTCTTTTGAGATGATTTTTTTTCCCCGAAAGTAAAAGCCCCTGAGGAGAGTGAGAATGATGTGTTTCCTTGTAATATAAATGTAAATGTATCCACTGTGTCTGCGGGTTCTCGCGGAACAAAAATAAGGGTTGAAGGACTTCGATTTTGAACTGCATCTAAAATATAATACCATGTGAATTACATCTATCTAAAAGGGAAACTTAAATCGAGTTTTACTAGTTTTTCTCAAATATCTAAACTACTAATTTTGGCGACAAAAAGTACAATGCATAAAAACAATACGCTTTGGGGGCTTTGCTTGGCGGGGAGGCCAACGGCCAGCGAACGTTTTTTGCTGCATAACGTTTGGTGAAAAAAAGGGGTTTGTTGTAGGCTAACCTTCGACCGAACTGTAGGTAAACATTCGGTCGAACTATAGGTCAACCTTCGGTCGAACAGTAGGTTATCCTTTGGTCGAACTGTTGGTCAGCCTTCCATCAATCTTGAAGTTAAACTTCAGCTCTAGGGCTAACGACGAGATGTCGGTAAACATTCGGTCGAACTGGAGGTCAACCTTCGGTCAAACTGTGTGTCAACTTTCTGCCGAGCTGTAGTAAAGCCTTCGGTCAAAATGTAGGTAATCCATTGGTCGAACTGTACTTCATCCTTCTGTCGAACTGTTGGTCAACCTTCCTTCAATCTGGAGGATAAACTTCAGCTCTATGGCTAACGTCGGAGATGGAGGTATACATTCGGTCGAACTGTAGGTAAACATGCGGTCGAGATGTAGGTAAACATGCGGTCGAGATGTACGTAAACATTCGGTCGAACTGTACGTCAACCTTCGGTCGAAAGTAGGTAATCCTTCGGTCGAACTGTAGGTAAACATTCGGTCGAGATGTAGGTGAACATTCGGTCGAACTGTACTTCAACCTTCTGTCGAACTGTGGTCAACCTTCCTTCAATCTGGAGGATAAACTTCAGCTCTATGGCTAACGTCGGAGATGAAGGTAACATTCGGTCGAACAATAGGTCAACCTTTGGTCGAATAGCAGGTAATCCTTCGGTCGAACTGTAGGTAAACATTCGGTCGAGATGTAGGTAAACATTGGGTCGAACTGTACGTCAACCTTCGGTTAAACTGTGGGTCAACCTTCTGCCGAACTGTAGTTAAACTTTCGGTCATAATGTGGGTAATCCTTTGGTCGAGCAGTAGGTTAACCTTCTGTCGAACTGTTGATCAACCTTCCTTCAATCTGGAGGCTAAACTTCAGATCTGGGGCTAACGTCGGAGATGGAGGTAAACACTCGGTCGAACTGTAGGTAAAAATGCGGTCGAACTGTAGGTAAACATGCGGTCGAGATGTAGGTAAACATGCGGTCGAGAAGTAGGTAAACTTTCGGTCGAACTGTACGTCAACCTTCGTCGAACAGTAGGTAATCCTTCGGTCGAACTGTAGGTAGGGCGTCGTGGTGGCCGCGCGTGTTAAGGCGTTAATCCCAAACAATGCGATACGGCGTTCATCTATGGGGTCCAGGGTTCAAAACGGGCGGCCCCCAAATTGAATCTAAGGAACCTAAGTGGATTTTTCTGATGGAAAACACCACTGACGCGAGGGGGATTATAAACTCTTAAGTTTGAAAACCCTCTTACAAATTTGATAATAACAAAAAATAGTTCCAATGGCTAATAGTTAGCCAAAAAAAAAAAAAAAAAACGGTAGGTAAACATTCGGTCGAGATGTAGGTGAACATTCGGTCGAACTGTACTTCAACCATCTGTCAAACTGTTGGTCAACCTTCCTTCAATCTGGAGGATAAACTTCAGCTCTATGGCTAACGTCGGAGATGTTCGGTCGAACAGTAGGTCAACCTTAGGTCGATTAGCAGGTAATCCTTCGGTCGAACTGTAGGTAAACATTCGGTCGAACTGTAGGTAAACATCGGTCAAGATGTAGGTAATCCTTTGGTCGAGCAGTAGGTCAACCTTCTGTTGAACTATTGATCAACCTTCCTTCAATCTGGAGGTTAAACTTCAGATCTGGGGCTATCGTCGGAGATGTAGGTAAATATTCGGTCGAACTGGAGGTCAACCTTAGGTCGAACAGTAGGTAAACATTCTGTCGAACAGTAGGTAATCATTCGGTCGAACTGGAGGTGAACCTTCACCTGGCATGGAAACGATCCTAGCATGGACTCCATCCGAATAGTGTTAAATTAGGAGCAGCAAAGTTTCAGAAAATCTATGTCTTAATCGAAACTAACGTTATTTTCCTTGAGGTCTACGAGTTCGCATCTCCAGACAAGTATATACATAAGTTAAGAATCTCTTTAAACTTTTAGCTGTAAAACAAGATGTGCAAAATTTTCAACCGCTTTTAATAGAATTATTTTATGTTTTGTCGAGTAAATTAAGTAGGTACGTTACTGAACTTTCCTATATATTAAATATCAATCTCTTAAATATCAAGAAGGCAGAAAAGTTTAAAAGACTTCAATTTTAAGTGCTAATTGAGCCGAGAACGGTTTGAAGAAAATTTTTTTTTATTATTTTTAATGACTAGAAAGTCTTTTTGGTATTTCTTCAATCACGTACTCTAATTGCCGAATTAGTACCTATTAGAGATTTTTTTCTGTGTGATATTTTGGGGGGGATCAGACGGATTTCTACGGTTTCGGTGCTTATTACGTTTTTTTGAAGGTCACTTCTTGGCATTATAACTAGAGGATAGGCGAGGCATTTCCGTTTTTTTAGTATCTATAAAGTTTTCCCTTATTAATTGAGAATTTGATGACGACATAATTTTTTAAGTGTATTTTTAGTATTTCCTTGAGGTTTCAGTCTTGTCTGATGCTCATGGGAAATTCGATATGTATAGTGTAATATTATTATGCTGTCGGTTTTAATTGGAATTGACAAGAGAGTCAACTACCGAGGGAAGCTGTCGATTAGGTAGCTCTACTTATTGACATGCTAATTGCTGACGAACCGGTCTCTATTTAGATCACGCACCGCTCTTCCTCCAAGCGGAACATTTCTGACCATTAGGGTGTACACGTCGAGGAGGGAAAGCAATATTGCGTTTAATAACTTCCCTAGAAGGGACGGTGGCGATAGCGTCCAAAACTCTTCTCTCTAAAAGGCCTTCTTATGTATCAGGGAAAGAGCGAAATTATACCGATGCCTTTCACGAAATCCAGACCGCTTTGGCTACATTTGCATTGTTTTCATAAATACCGGGTTTAGAAAATTTACTTTCAATCTCGAACCCTTTAAGTAAAACGTGAGTTCTTACTTTCTAATAAGCAAATAATCAGTTATCTACCGAAAATTCTCAAAATGCTTTCCTTTGAATTTTTAGAAGTTTTTAACTTCCTTAAAGAAGTTATTGTGATTTTGGGGAAGGGTCTTTCAGAACCCGTAGGGTCAATTCGAATACTTATTGATCTTTACCGATCTCAACTTTGTCAGTGGTGCCGGCCGGCCGTAGCATTTTTTTCCGGAACACTTTACGGCCACAGTTTTCATCCGATTTTCACTAAATTTTCACACTTTCTTTAGCCAGTGAAAAAAACTAACGAGGGCGTTTTTTGAATTTCGAAAAAATGGCGGAGATATGTCTGTTTGAAATTTTAAAAATTCGCTGCGGCCGAACCGTTGGTCCGATTTTTACCAAATTTTCACCAATTACTCCTTAAATTTTTTAAGAATTTTGGTGTAAAAAATTGCCACTTTATGATATTATTTTTTTTAGTAGGGAGAAATTTCAAACTTTACCCATTACGAGAGGCACATTCTTAGGCCTAAGAGCTCATTATTTCTACCTTGACACTTAAAAAATTTTCGAAAAAAAGAACTCAAAAAATTTTTCAGAAAAAAAGCGCAAATTTAAAAAATAAACCCAGAAAATTTTTCGAAAAAAAAAACTCGAAAAATATTTTTAAAAAATACTTACAAAATTTTTCGAAAAAACAAACTTGGAATTTTTTGTTATACTTCCCCTTATGGTCCCCCCTTGTTATACTTCCCCTCCTTATACCTCCCCTTTGTTATACTTCCCCTCCCTTATACTTCCCACTTTGTTATACTTCCCCTCCCTATACTTCCCCCTCCGTAATATTTTTTTTTTTTTACCATCAATGTATAATGTCTCTTCCAAACTACATTGTCGAAATTTCTTTTTCTTCGGAACTCCTTATTGCCTTAATTTTCTCCATATATTTTCCAAATCATTATAAATTCTCCAGGTTAGCAGTTGCCCTAAAATAAATGGATGACAAATGGAAAAAAATTTACGAAAAAGTGGCGATCGTAAAGGTAGAGAGAGGAAAAAGAGAAGTAAACCGATAAATCTCTCGTAGCATTAGGAGACAGTTTGCTTTCTCTTTTTTATTGTTTTCAAAAAGTTGTGGAAATAGATTGTTTTTTAAGTTCCTCTATGAGAAGTTATTGGAATACCCTCTATGTCCCGTTTTTGGGTGAGGTTCTTCATTAGATCTTAAAAAGAAATAAAATAGCTAGAAAAATTGGAATTCTTGGCCTAGCAAAGTAGTTTCCTATATTTGAGAACTAAATACCATCAGAAAATAATTTACGAAAGCTCACTGTCGTTATTTTGATATTTTCTACGCGGCTTGGGACCACTTTTTCCGGGAAAAATTTCCCTTTGGAAAATGGAAAGCTTTTAAGGAAGTCTTTTTTCAAAAATGGCTCTTTTCTGCAAGTGTGAAGTCATTCGCTGACAGATTGCCAAACTCATCGTTTCTCCGCAAAGAACATTGAAAACGCAGCCAAATGGTTAGAAAGAATACAGTTCCACCAATATTGACAAAAATTTATTTCATTCATCTTTTTTTCTGCAGTATTTTAAAGTCGCTACCTACCTGAAACTCACCAGCGTAGAAAGATACAATTTTCATGTCAGACTTCTCAAACGTTTTATTTCGCAATTTGACCTAGAAACGTCATAAAAGGGTTTTCAATTTAGCTCCTCTACTGTTTTTACGACGAGTTTAAAGAGTTTGAAACATTTATCAAAAAGCTAATATTAACATTTTTTAAATTATTTATTAGGAAATTGCGTAAAGTTCATTGATTTCGCTAGTTAAACGATGTGACGAAAAACGGATTGCGAATAAATGGGATTATATCATAATGAAAAAAGTCGTGAAAGTTTGAAAGGTTTAAATGATTTACATAGGAATAGTTAACAAAAAAAGAACGTCTTTTGTCCCCTTTGAATGTGATAAATGTTCCGTTTTGTCAACAAAAGGTATTTTTCATTTTTTTAAAATTAGTGTTCGTTGCTTGAATTTGGAACAGCTGTACGCAATAGATTTCATTCAGTTATTTCATGATATTGAGCCAAAATCAGAGCGATTAATTTGAATTTGGGAAAATTTTGCGATTTATGGATGCATAAGGAATGAAAAGAAAAGTCCTTAGGTGTTTAAAAACGATTTCGGCCGTAATTTTCATCGATTTTCACCAAATTTTTCAAAAAGTGCTCCCTAAACCTTGTAAAAATTGACGAAATAACGATAATGAGCTTTCGTAAAAAAATTTCCTAAGATATTTAGTGATCAAAAATAGGAACTACTTTTGCATATCATAAAAAACTTTCAAAGGTAAAATGTTTCGTACTAATGTCCCCAGGTTTACCAACCCCTACAAACAGAATTTATTTGAAAAAAGTTTTTCGAGAGCTAGGGAAATTTAGGCAGTACGGCCTAGCCAGGCGAAGACTTTCATTTTTTCTACCTTAAAAAAAATTTAAAAAAAAATTAATTTCCCCTTTTTGTGATAATGGTCACTTAAGGAGATATGAGGGTTTTAAGTTGGTTGCTTTGTACATATTTCGTTGCGAGCAACGGTTTTCGGTTTTTCCCTTTATCTTGGAAACCGTGCTCAAAACGAAAAAATGTCTTAAGTAAAAGTTGTAGCTACGGAAATTTACTACATAAAATATTTTTTTTTTTTCGGCCAGCAATATTTTAGGAGATATGAAGGTTTTAAGTTTTCAGACAGGCTCTGTAGGGTTATTAGTTTTAACCTCATAACTCCTTAAATATTGCTCTTACGCAAATAATAAATAAAAAAAATTTGTAGGAAACCTTTGTACCTACAACTTTTACTTAGGACATTTTTTCGTTTTGAGCGACAGTTTCCGAGATAGAAGGGAAAAACCGAAAACCGTGGCTCACAACGAAAAATTTGCAAAGCAACTCACTTAAGAACCCTCTCCTTAAGTATTGCTCTGACAAAAAAACCAATGAGGTCTTTTTTGTAGAAAATTTCCGTAGCTACGACTTTTACTTAAGACTTTTTTTCGTTTTGAGCGAGGGTTTCCGAGATAGAAGGGAAAAACCGAAAACCGTTGTTAACAACGAAAATTTGCAAAGCAACTCACTTAAAAACCATCATACCTCCTTAAGGGCGACCAGACCACTTTAAATTTAATTATTTCACTTTAAGGCCCCTATATACCTTCAATAAACGAGGATACGTATGAAATATGAGATTGCGTTTTCCATATAATTGATCGGAATTTAATGCGACGTAGGCGTCGTCCTTTAAAGTCGTTTGCCAGGTGTGTATATCAGACTACGATTTTAATTAATATCTTATTGTTAGACGACGTAGTAAAGTGATATATTGGTAATATAATCCGAACTTTAACTGACAATTAAGTGCGTATGAGAAAATTTTTTTTTTCTCCACCCTTATAAATCCGGGAACGTTTTTAATGGCACACACTCAACAAAGGGGAAAAAAATTCTACAGTCGTGTAATGAGTTGATCCCCTTTTTTTCGCCCTAACCCGAGAATCAAATTGTATGATTTGGTCCCAAGCATCCAAGCCGCAAAGGTCATTAGTACTGCGAAAAGGGTCAAAGGCCTTTTTTAGCAACATTTTAAAAAACAAAAATGAAGAGAAGGATTTCCTAGGCCGAATGATTCATACCGAGGGACAGCGGGGACCCAGAGACCACTTTCTCATCCGCTTAAAAGCGGCAGGGAGTTTCATTTAAAGCTGAAAGTACCTGCTCCTATCTGGGTTGTACATGACTCGAAACCGGCTCACGGAGATCGGCATCCTCCAATCGCATACAACTAGGAATAGCCAATTCATGATAATTAACACAAATGATTCGCTCATTCCGACTTTTAAAAAATGTCTCAAATAACTTTTATCTAAACACTTTTGCCTCTTAATTTTTTAAGATTTTAAAGTTGAAATCTTGTTTATTAGCGCTAAAACCGAGATCATAAAGTTAATTTAATGGGCCTTTGAAAATTTTATAACAAGAAGTTCTTTGTGATAATAATTAATTTTAATAATAATTAAAAGGAAATTTGGATAGCTTAGTTTTGTAACTTTCAAACTTTATAATCCTCCTTCCTCAAAGATATTTTTTATAATTAAATGGAACTTAAAAAAACTGATAACTTTTTTAGAATTCTTCTAGATAGAAATAAAAGTTTTGCTTTTCAAATTAATTAAAATGTATTTATACTTTTTTTTACGTTTATACAATCCTCGTAAAGAAGATCAAAGTTAGACTGTTAAATAGGGATTGAAAAGTTTATTTTAAAAAAGTGGAAAAACTAGTTGAAAGTATTAAGGAGTTTTAGAATTTTTTTTTTTTTCGTTCCTTTTTTCATCCGAGTATTAAAACAAGTCGGGTCGTGACATTTAATTATGTTTAAGTTCCAGAGAAGTGGATGTCGGAAGGGTGGAAGATGAGAAATGAGTCTATTTACCCACATGGGTCCTTAAAATTAAAAAAAAAAGAAAGTTTTCTCTCTGCCAAGCCATACTGAACGGGCTACTTTAAGGAGCTAAAGTATAAGGGAAGGAAGTATAACAGAGGGGAAGTATAAGAGAGAGAAAGTATAACAGAGGGGGAAGTATAAGGGAGGGGAAGTATAACGGAGGGAAGTATAAGAGAGAGGAAGTTTAACGGAGGGAGAATTTTTTTTTTCGAAAAATTTTCCTTAATTTTTAATTTTTTTTTCCGAAAAATTTTCCTGATTTTTTAATTTTTTTTTTCGCAAAAAAACTCCAATTTTTTAGAAAAATTTTTAAGTTTTTTTTTAATTTTCCGAGTTTTCTTTATTATTTCGCTTTTTTTCCGAAAAATTTTCTAAGTTCTTTTTTTTTTCGAAAATTTGTTTAAGTATCAAGGTAGAAATAGTGGGATTTTCCCCAAGAGAGGTCCCTCTCGTAAGGCGTAGAATATGAAATTTCTCCTCCTAAAATGATAGATAACTAATTAAAAAAAGATAATATTTTTACATCAAAAATTCATTAAAAAATAAAGAGTAACTGGTGAAAATTTGGTGAAAATCGGACTAAAGGTTCGGCCGCAGCGAATTTTTTAAAATTTCAAACTGACATATCTCCGCCATATTTTCGAATTCAAAATTCACCCTTGTTAGTTTCTCGCTCACCAACTAAAGAAAATTTGGTGAAAATCTGGTGAAATTTGGTTGAAAATTGTGGCCGTAAAGTGCTCCGGAAAAAATGCTACGACCGGCCGGCACCACAGACAAAGTCCGGAGGGTATCAGTAACTTCTTTAAAAAGTTAAAAAAGATAAATGTCAATTTTACTCTTTTATCTAGTCAATTTATATAAATTGAAGATTTTCGATGCTTGAAAAGGAGAATCTAACAAATTTGAATTGATGGTGGTAGGCTTTGTAATAAATGACGTCGAAGTCGGAAGAGGGGTTAAAGGATGTGAGGGTCTTGATGGGATACGAAGGTAGAATTTTCGGTCAGCGATTACACACGTGCATTAATCAAGTTAACTTTTTTTTTTAAAGAAAATTCCTGAGGGGAACTCTTTCTTCAAGCCCCGGATTTTTGTCGACGGCTAAAGTAGATCTGAAAAGGTTTAGGTCACTTATCGCCTGGGAACACACCACTCGTCGCCCGGGAAATACATTTCACTCGGCCACCGGGCGATAATACTATTTATCTTCCCCTCCCTTACTCGTCTTCTATTTATTTTCTGTCCCCGGAGCAAGTTTTGATGTCCGCAAGGATTGAGGGAAGCAAAAACTTAATTTCAATTTGATACAAAATCAAACTTTTTAGGGTTCATTTTTTATATTTTCTTAAATCTTCAATAGCTTTGTTTCAGCCGCAGCTAGTTTGAAACTCCTGGAGCATGCGCAGAAGGATTTGTACGTCATATTTTTACGTTGTCAAATCGTTTGTCAAGTCGTATGAGTCAAATTTCACGTTTATTCCCTTCTGCGCATGCTCCAGAGTTTCGAATCAGTTTCAAACAAAGCTTTATTCAGAAACGTTGTTTTGCAATTAAAATCGAAGTCCTACGCTCCGTAGCAAAAAGAAGGTGGGCCCGGAGATTCGTTATCGCCGAGGACGCCTGGCATCGGCTTTCACTCTCAAGGACGCGGAGAGTGAAGTTTCAGATGTTTTTTATTAGGTTGTTTGTTCGGTTCTGTTTTTGTTTGTTTTTGAGACTCTTAAATCGCTTTCTTTCCAGGAGGAATATCAAGAAAAATATCAACCTGCCGCTGTTCCTTAAAAATTCTCTCATTTATTGACGTTTGCTATTTTTTTCTTAGTCATATTACGCGTGAGTTATCTCTCCAGTTGGACACACTTCACAGCCACTGGGTCGATTATCACTTCCCTTTTTGGCTTCTCGAGTAATCTTGGCGCATCTCGTATCTTAGTAAATCTCCTTTTCTTCGGTTCTTTTGTTTTGCTTTCACAGCAAATCCTCCATTTCCCAGACGTTTTTCTTCCGTCACACTCCAATAGTCGTAAAGTAGCGATGACAGTTTTAAGATTGTGAAAGGTTCCTTTCTCAATGGAAATTAGGCTTAAGAGATTTTATTGTAGACCATCCAGTTTGGGAGGTCTTCCTTATAGCGAAAAAAATTGAGGCGCTCCGGGTACGAAGGGCGAACTCGACATCGGACAAATTTTTTTTTTTTTTTTTTTTTCATTTTCAGATTCTAGACCTTTTGAAGAATACACCCATGTAATTTTTATATTGAGTTTGCCCTTTTTTCCCCTTTAAAATACGAAAAAACCGATATGCGGCAAAGCTCTAACCGCGATATCCGAGCGGGTACGAAGGGCGAACTCGTATCCTAGTCCACTACCCCCACTTCTTTTCCGGGAGCCCCACTCCTCTTGGAACAGCTCACCGCCACCAAATAAAAATATATTATACATTTTGTGAATTAAAATCGTAAAAAAATATTCGAAAATTTTTAAAAAACCCTTTCCTCTATGATTCTATAAAATCTAAAATCTCGCCTCGAAAATTCCAAAGAGTGACTTTTCTGTCGAGTTCGCCCTTAACAGAAAACTTTAAAATGCGAATATCTCGAAACTACGTTTTGGAGTTCGCCCTTCGTACCCGGAGCGCCTCAATTGATTAGTAATCTTCGATCAGTAGTTTTTTCCGTCACAGTTTTTCCCTTTTTACTGCCACATTTTAACTTTCGAGATATCGTTTTACCCAAACTTCTCTGGTTTTTGGGGAATGGTGCAATCGTCAGTGGTTCCGGCCGGCCGTAGCATTTTTCCGGAAAACTTTATAGTTTTAAACCGGTTTTCAACTTTAAAATACATTTTTATTCCCTCGTATTTCTCAGCTCTTCAATCCGTTTGTAGAATCGGAAAGTAATCAAAATAAAACGAATCTAACTTCTATGTTTTCCATTCGAGGTAGTCGTTGTGAAAGTGGATGACATTTCGTTGTGTTCCCTCAATGTGCGATGCTATAAAATACATCTTCCACTTTTTCCCGCTAAGTCTGTAGCCCTGTCAAAACGAACAACGTAGTTTGGCTTCCTGTAGATCACAACTTTAATTTTTCAGGGCTTCCTCTTATTTTGTTAGGCAAATGTTGGTTTTTTTCCTTAAGCAAGTAAAAATGATAAATAATTAACCTATAATAATTATGTTTTTGGTTTTAATATTTATCCTTGCAGCGATTTTTGACGGTGTTGAGTGTAGATAAATTCATAAAGTTCATCAATATTTTTTATTTATTTATTTTTTTTTTTTTTTTTTAATGTTTCAGACTTTCGGAACGACGTCCATAACCACAGAAGTTCCCACCACTACCTACAGTACGACTGTGGCTGATCAGGTTTGTATAAGTACATTTTATTTAAATATTAGGTAGATTTTTTTATGGTGAAAGATGTGAGCTCCTTTACCTTCCGGCAGTCTAAGACAATTACTTCGAGAGAGCAATAAACGGAGTTCACCTGACGTGGCCTAATGAGTCGAAACCGGTCGTGAAAAATTTGTTGAAACATTTGTGAATCCTCGGCACAAAAAGGCGCTACAGAGTGGCTTCTCGGCATAAAAATTCGCTATAGCTTGGCTCCTAGGTATAAAAAGGCGCTATAGCTTGGCTCCTCGGTATAAAAAAATCGCTATAGCGTTACTCTCGGCATAAAAATCGGTATAGCTTGTCTCCTCGGTCTAAAAAGACGCTATAGCGTGACTCCTCGTATAAAAAGCGCTATAGCGTTACTCCTTTGCATAAAATTCGGTATAGCTTCGCTCCTAGGTATAAAAAGCGCTATAGCTTGGCTCCTCGGTATAAAAAAGCGCTATAGCGTTACTCCTCGGCATAAAAATTCGGTATAGCTTGTCTCCTCGGTCTAAAAAGACGCTATAGCGTGACTCCTCGGTATAAAAAGCGCTATAGCGTTACTGCATATAGCGTTATCATCGGCATAAAAATTCGGTATAGCTTGTCTCCTCGGTCTAAAAAGCGCTATAGCGTGACTCCTCGGTATAAAAAGGCGCTATAGCGTTACTCCTTTGCATAAAAATTCGGTATAGCTTGTCTCCTCGGTCTAAAAAGACGCTATAGCGTGACTCCTCGGTATAGCGTCACTAATAAGAAGGCGCTATAGCGTTATCGGCATAAAATTCGGTTATAGCTTGTCTCCTCGGTTTAAAAAGACGCTATAGCGTGACTCCTCGGTATAAAAAGGCGCTATAGCGTTACTCCTTTGCATAAAAATTCGGTATAGCTTGTCTCCACGGTCTAAAAACGCTATACCGTGACTCGTATAAAAAGGCGCTATAGCGTACTCCTTTGCATAAAATTCGGTATAGCTTGTCTCCTCGGTCTAAAAGACGCTATACCGTGACTCGTATATAAAAAGGCGCTATAGCGTTACTCCTTTGCATAAAAATTCGGTATAGCTTGTCTCCTCGGTATAAAAAGACGCTATAGCGTATCATCGGCATAAAAGGTATAGCGTCTCCTTAAAAAGGCGCTATAGCGTTATCCTCGGCATAATAATTCCCTATAGCTTGGCTCCTTGGTATAAGAAAGCTCTATAGCGTTACTCTGGCATAAAAGGCGCTTTATTGTGGTTCCTCGGTATAAAAACGCTACAGCGTGGGTTCTCGGTATGAAATGGCGCCTGGCTCCTCGGTATAAAACCCCTCGGCATAAAAAGGCGCTCTAGCGTTGTTTTTACGTTTTTTTTTTCTTTCTTTCTTTCTTTTTTTTTTTTTTCAATTCAGTTCAAATAATAATATTCTAAATTGAAATTATAATTTTCCCTTTTGGAAGTGTACCTTTTAAATTTATAGGGAACAAACTAGATCTCCTGGTATGAGAAAATGGCCTCCCGATGAAGTGGAAGACAAACATTTATTCCCTTCCCCGGTGCACAAATCAGAGTAGATGGATCCAGGCACTCGATTTGTAAATTAGATGGGAGTATAAGGAACTTTTAAGAGCAAACTTACCTTGATTTGTAAACTCAATGTTACTTTAAGATCTTAGCGATTTAAAAATGATGCTTACCGTCACGCTCGCCTATGTAACGCTCATTCGGTGATAGTCGGCAAAACGTTTCAACATGGGGATGTAAATAAGCTGTGACCCATATCCTTCACGAATTTTAGGCTGTCAAAGACCGTGAGGTGGAAAAAAAAGTTACTGCGGTCGGAAGGGGTTTTTATGGAAGTTATTTAAAAAAAATAAATTCTCGTTACTTTCACATGCTTGTTGCTCACAAAATAAGACACTTGATACCATAACGCATCAAAGGGAAACATCACGGAATCGCTCTTCAAAATTCCATTTATTTAATTGAGTGGCTTCAAAGAGCCACTCAAATTGGATTTCATTTAGTTATTTTCAAGGGATGGTATAAAAAATGGCTTTTTTAGGGAGTTATCTAATAATTACGTTTTTATTGCGTACGAAATGATGTAAGTCTTTTCATGATGTTAATCTTGCCTGAAATTAAACGGTGACGATGCGTAAACTCATATTCACCAAAGAGCAACGCGAAATTCAATTAGAAAAAGTCATTGTTTCTTATATGAAAAGTTGGCCTTTGAAAATAAAGCGTTAGGTACCTTAGTCCCAGTAGGGGAGAAGGCGATATCGACTTCCTCGGCGTGAACTTGATAAATGTTATTAGCTAAAGGGCCGCTTAGAAATATTAAATTTTCCCTCATCCTCGAGCAATATGTGACCTTTACAACATAAGGGTCTAAGATTAGGTGACCATGTGAAATTTGTCTTACCTTTCAAGTTTATTATTTTTATACAGCGCTCATTTTCTCTTCCTAGAAGAAAATAATAGACAAAAAAGTTGATTTCTAATAAACAATAAAAATTTTTAATATTGAACTGTGTTTTGGAAGAGGAAAGGAGTTTAAAACAACGCGATAGTGCCTTTTATGCTTAGGAGTTTTTATACGAGGAGCCAGGCGCCTTTTTATACAGAGGAGCCAAGCTATAGCGAATTTTTATGCCGAGAACCCACACTGTAGAGTCATTTTATACCGAGGAACCACGCTATAGCGCCTTTTTATGCCGAGGAGTAACGCTATAGCGCTTTTTTATACCGAGGAGCCAAGTTATAGCAAGTTTTTATGACGAGAAGACACGCTGTAGCCTTTTTAACCGAGGAGTAACGTTTAGTCCTTTTTAGGAGTAACGTTATAGCTCCTTTTTATACCGAGGAGCCAAGCTATAGCGAATTTTTTTGCCGAGAAGCCACGCTGTAGCGCTTTTTATACCGAGGAGCCACGCTTTAGAGCCTTTCAATGCCTAAAAGCCAAGCTATAGCGAATTTTTATGCCGAGAGTAACGCTATAGCTCCTTTTTACCGAGGAGCTAAGCTATAGCTCCTTTTTATACGTAGGGCCAAGTATAGCGCCTTTTTATGCCGACGAGTAACGCTATAGCTCCTTTTTATACCTAGGAGCCAAGCTATAGCGCCTTTTTATACCGAGGAGCCAAGCTATAGCTCCTTTTTATGCCGAGGAGTAACGCTATAGCTCCTTTTTATACGTAGGGGCCAAGCTATAGCGCCTTTTTATGCCGACGAGTAACGCTATAGCTCCTTTTTATACCGAGGGCCAAGTTATAGTGAATTTTTGCCGAGAAGCCACGCTATAGCGCCTTTTTATACCGAGGAGCCAAGCTATCGAATTTTTTGCCGAGAAACGCTGTAGCGCCTTTTTATACCGAGCCACGCTTTAGAGCCTTTCAATAAGCCAAGCTATAGCGAATTTTTATGCCGAAGAGTAACGCTATAGCTCCTTTTTATACCGAGGAGCTAAGCTATAGCTCCTTTTTATACGTAGGGGCCAAGCTATAGCGCCTTTTTATGCCGACGAGTAACGCTATAGCTCCTTTTTATACTAGGAGCCAAGCTATAGCGCCTTTTTATGCCGACGAGTAACGCTATAGCTCCTTTTTATACGGGGAGCCATGCTATAGCGCCTTTTTATACCGTGGAGCCAAGCTATAGCTCCTTTTTATGCCGAGAGTAACGCTATAGCTCTTTTATACCGAGGGCCAAGTTATAGCGAATTTTTTTGCCGAGAAGCCACGCTGTAGCGTCTTTTTATACCAAGGAGCCACGCTATAGTTTAAGCCTCCAAAGGGATTCGAACCTAGACCTTGGGTTACCAGCCCAACACTATACACCTATTGAGGCCGAAGAGAATAGAGTCCCCCGGGCTCTCTATCTTTTCCTAACTCCATCTATTTTTCTCACAATTTTATATAAGAGATTTAAAGATTTTTTTTTTGTTTAGGAGACAACTGAGGGAGTGACGAGAACTGAAGTTCCTACGACTGTTGAAGTAGATGATGGGACGACAAAAGTGACCCAGGGAGCACTGAAGTGACGCCTTCACCTCCCTTTCGACATTCGTCTTTGAAGTAGATCCAGAAAACGAAGGAAACCTACAGGACATCGATGCTGAAGAGACGAAAATGTACGACAATCTTTACATCCACTTCGAGCCCAAAAAGTTCTCTCAAAAGTCCGAAGAAAACGAAGCCGCGAGTCGGTCCATATAACATCCTACATTGCGGACAGCGAAACGGCGAAACCGATGGAAATGAAAACGGCGTTGTTTCCATCAAAAGGAAAAATCGAAGGCGCGGACATGATATCCGCATTTTTCGTCGCACCAGACGACGAAGTGAACGAAATCGATAAAAACAAATATTCTGGAAGGCCTATCGTCGTGACCGATCTCCGTGAAGATTTGATCAGAACGGAAAGATATAGCAATAAAGATTCAAAGCCTTCGACGAACAATATTTTGGCTCCGATAAGGGCTGCTGTTTCTTTATCGCAAGATGACGAAAAACTCGAACCCCCTATGATCGAAAAGCAAGAATTACACGAAGCTCCAGTCTACAAGACGATAATAGACATACAGAAATCGATCCCATATGAAATTAAAGAAGTAGAACAAAGAGACACACAGCAGATAACAAATGACATTTCACCTCAAATTAATTACCAGAGACCTTTGAAAACGCCATTGTATTACCGCTATCCGATGTATTATATCCCTCAGGGTTACATAGGTAACTACATAATGCGTCATTCACACGAAAACACAGGATTCAGGCAAATAAGACCGGCGATTATTCCCGTACAATACTACATTCGATATCCTCAACCGCAAATGCCGCAAGTACAAGCACCCCAGGCGCAACAACTTGTTCACGTGCCTCAAATATACAGCGGCATTTTACTCGGAAATCCCTATTATCTCGCGAACAGTCAGGAGATACAACATATGAGACCGATCAGAACGGTTTACAGAGTGAAAACAAATTGAATTATCAGTCGCATCAACAGCAGCCATACCCAAGCCAGAATTTACAGCAGCATTTGGCTCCTTTCAGGCCGAGTCATTCTGTCTTCTCTTCTCAGTACCCACCATACACCTACAGGGTCCTATCTACGATGAGAGGACGAGGAGCACGTTCGGCCAAAAGCAAACAACTCTGCATCGAATATGGAGGATTCAAGCCTCCGATGGTTCCATCAGTTCAAATCGACGACATAGAAAAAGAAGATCCTGCTCAAGAAAAATCTATAAAAGAAGAACCTCCGAAAACTAATAATCTAAATATTATTTATACTCTTCTTTTTACCACTACTGTAATAAACGTTTTATTGTAAATATTTTATATTACGACTTAACAATTCATTGTATATAGGTAAACGCTTTAAAAATTGTTATTTTGTAATATGAGGAATAAATTATTTTTTTGGAACTGTATATACAAATTGTAGATAGAACATAAACTGTTAAAATATATTTTTAAAAAATTATTTTTTCCCCTTTATTTTTTTGACTGCACCTTAAGATGTTTATGCATTTTGTTGAAACAGAAATAACGGTCCTATCTTTCTGAGCTCCTTAGTCCTTTCATATGTCAATGTCATATGACTGTCTAGAACGTCAGGAATCCTCCAGGACTGTCTAGAACGTCAGGAATCATCCAGGACTGTCTAGAACGTAGGACTGTCTGCACGTCAGAATCATTCAGGAATGTATAAAACGTCAGGAATCCTCCTAGGACTGTTTAGAACGTCAGGATTCCTCCAGGACTGTCTAGAACATCAGGAATCCTCCTAGGTCTGTCTGGAACGTCAGATGCCCTGAGGTTGCAAGTTCGAATCCCACTGAACGCCAAATTTTTTTCTACTCTATTTTCTTATTTTCCTATTCGTAAATTTTTGGATCTACAGATAAATAAAAAATAATAACGGTCCTATCTTTCTGAGCTCCTTAGTCCTTTCATATGTCAATGTCATATGACTGTCTAGAACGTTAGGAATCCTCCAGGACTGTCTAGAACGTCAGGAATTCTCCAGGACTGTCTAGGACGTAGGACTGTCTGCAACGTCAGGAATCCTCCTAGGACTGTATAGAACGTCAGGAATTCTCCAGGACTGTCTAGAACCTCAGGAATCATCCAGGAATGTCTAAAACGTCAGGAATCCTCCTAGGACTGTCTAGAACGTCAGGATTCCTCCAGGACAGTCTAGAACGTCAGGATTCCTCCAGGACTGTCTAGAACGTCAGGAATCATCCAGAAATGTCTAAAACGTCAGGAATCCTCCTAGGACTGTCTAGAACGTCAGGATTCCTCCAGGACTGTCTAGAACATCGAATGTAGGAATGGTGCCATCTCCTCTACTAGGCACCCGGAGATTCCGCCAAAGCGCCACTGTCGGCTATATGATCATATGTATATTTTATTAAGTTATTATTTTATAATCTTAAGTTTTCTCGGTTAAAAAAGTAACGAACGTGAACGTATCAACGCCATTTTTCTTCAAAGATCTTTTAAATGTAAAAACGAGTCCAAATTTATCCCGTCGATCTTTTATTTTATTGTGGATATTATAACGATCTCGTCCTCCTAGACTGTCTGGAACGTCAGATGCCCTGAGGTTGCAGGTTCGAATCCCACTGAACGCCAAATTTTTTCTACTCTATTTTCCTATTCGTAAATTTTTGGATCTACAGAAAATAATAAAAATAATAACGGTCCTATCTTTCTGAGCTCCTTAGTCCTTTCATATGTCAATGTCATATGACTGTCTAGAACGTCAGGAATCCTCCAGGACTGTCTAGAACGTCAGGAATCCGTCAGAATCCAGGAAAAAGAAATTTTTTTTTTTTTTTTTGGAACTGTATATAAAAATTGTAGATAGAACATAAACTGTTAAAATATATTTTTTTAAAAATTATTTTTTTGACTGCACCTTAAGATGTTTATGCATTTTGTTGAAACAGGTTGTCGATAACTTTCACACTTAGATGACCGAGTTACGGCGGGCTAATTTGCGGTTCCATCAACGCCCTGGCGCTTTCCAATCTTATTTCAAATCCAAATCCGCTCTAAAGACGTTTTTGGGGGCAAACACGAAACTTAAAACCTGAAGATCTGAGGAAAGAAATTTTTGTTGTTCGGTCATCATCAAGATAAGCGATATCCTGTTCGACCGCGTGTAAAACAGATTAGGTATCCTCTCTTATCCCCTTTAATTACGCAATTTAAACGGGTGGAAGAGGATTAGATCAAGTCCCTTATTTTGTACCTTACACCCGGCAATTATATTAATTTCTTATACCCTATAAAAAAGACATCTACTTAGGTAATTACGTTCAAAAACTCCTGACAATATAAGCAGTCGGTCTGGATAATTACCACCAATGCCACGTAATTTTTGGATCTACAGAAAAATAATAAAATAATAACGGTCCTATCTTTCTGAGCTCCTTCGTCCTTTCATATGTCAATGTCATATGACTGTCTAGAACGTCAGGAATCCTCCAGGACTGTCTAGAACGTCAGGAATTCTCCAGGACTGTCTAGAACGTTAGGAATCATCCAGGAATGTCTAAAACGTCAGGAATCCTCCTAGGACTGTCTAGAAGTCAGGAATCATCCAGGAATGTCTAAAACGTCAGGAATCCTCCTAGGACTGTCTAGAACGTCAGGAATCCTCCAGGACAGTCTAGAACGTCAGGAATCCTCCAGGACTGTCTAGAACGTCAGGATTCCTCCAAGACTGTCTAGAACGTCAGGAATCCTCCAGGCTGTCTAGAACGTCAGGAATCAACCAGAAATGTCTAAAACGCCAGGAATCCTCCAAGGACTGTCTAGAACATCAGGAATCCACGTAGGACTGTCTGGAACGTCAGATGCCCTGAGGTTTGCATTTTCGAATCCCACTGAACGCCAAATTTTTTTCTACTCTATTTTCCTATTCGTAAATTTTTGGATCTACAGAAAATAATAACGGTCCTATCTTTCTGAGCTCCTTAGTCCATTCATATGTCAATGTCGTATGACTGTCTAGAACGTCAGGAATCCTCCAGGACAGTCTAGAAGTCAGGATTCCTCCAGGACTGTCTAGAACGTCAGGATCATCCAGGAATGTCTAAACGTCAGGAATCCTCCTAGACTGTCTAGAACGTCAGGATCCTCCAGGAATGTCTAGAACGTCAGGAATCCTCCTAGGACTGTCTGGAACGTCAGATGCCCTGAGGTTGCAGGTTCGCATCCCACTGAACGCCAAATTTTTTTCTACTCTATTTTCCTATTTTCCTGTTCGTAAATTTTTGGATCTGCAGAAAAATAATAAAAATAATAACGGTCTTATCTTTCTGAGCTCCTTAGTCCTTTCATATGTCAATGTCATGACTGTCTAGAACGTCAGGAATCCTCCTAGGACTGTCTAGAACGTAGGAATCCTCCAGGACTGTCCAGAACGTCAGGAATCCTCCTAGGACTGTCTAGAACGTCAGATTCCTACAGGACTGTCTAAAACGTCAGGAATCCTCCTAGGACTGTCTATAACGTCAGGATTCCTCCAGGACTGTCCAGAACATCAGGAATCCTCCTAGGACTGTCTGGAACTTCAGAAGCCCTGAGGTTGCAGGTTCGAATCCCACTGAACGCCAAATTTTTTTCTACTCTATTTTCCTATTCGTAAATTTTTGGATCTACAGAAAAATAATAAAAATAATAACAGTCCTATCTTTCTGAGCTCTTAGTCCTTTCATATGTCAATGTGGGGGAACAATCCCCACCTGTAGATTTTGCTGTAGAGACCGTAATCAAAATGTTTTTATATTTTAGCATGTTTAGGTCAGAAAAATAAGAATTGCTATTAAGAAAACAAATAAATGTGAAGTATAGAATTTAATAAGATGTGGTGAGGGGTGTTATCTGTTCGTAATCACTATATCGAGACCCAATTCCTCTCCCTTTCCCCCAGCCACAGAAAATGTGTGCCCGAAGACAAAAATGAAATCACCTCCGGTAGAAGAGTATGTGATATGAACGAACCCCCCCCCGCTACTTCTTCTTCCGACCCATTTCATCCCGAGCCGCCTCTTTCCCCTTTTCCTAGGCACGTAGAGCCGGAATCGTTGGCGGGAATTCCAAGATAGGGACTCCACCGTTGGGTTTATTACACAGACAGGACGTGGTGAATTGCCCTCCGACGGAAAACTCTCAGGGGCAAAAATAACATCCGACTCGAATATAACTTGCGATAATTGTCGAAAATAAAAATAAAATAAAATTGACCCTACAATTCGAGTTTAGTACCTTTAAGAACAAAATGTACTTTTTCTTTTCCAATTTTCTTCTGATTTCCTTTACTACAAAACACAATCCTACTTTGTAGCTCGATATCACTTAAAAGGCGATTTAAAACATTTATTTTTGTTAAATAATCAAAATATTCTGAAAACACAGCCTGGATACTAATAATGTCGAAGTTCCCCAATGCCGTTTCTATGGCTTTTATGTTTGAGTGCAGGCCTCTGGAATTTAATAAGTTGAAATATATTTTATCGTCAGGAATCCTCCTAGGACTGTCTGGAACGTCAGAATCCTCTAGGACTGTCTGGAACGTCAGGAATCCTCTAGGACAGTCTGGGACGTCAGGAATCCTTTTAGGAGTCTGGAACGTCAGGAATTCTTTTAGACTGTCTGGAATGTCATGAATCTTAGGCTGTCTGGAACGTCAGGAATCCTCTTAGGACTGTCTGGAACGTCAGAAATCCTCCTAGGACTGTCTGGAACGACAGGAATCCTCTAGGACTATCAGTCAGGAATCCTCCTCTGTCAGGAACGTAGGACTGTCTGGAACGTCAGGAATCCTTAGGACTGTCTGGAACGTCAGGAATCTTTTTAAGACTGTCTGGAACGTCATAAATCCTCTTAGGACTCTGGAACGTCAGGAATCCCCTTTGGAGTGTCTGGAACGTCAGGAATCCTTTTAGGACGTCTGAAACGTCAGGAATCGTCTTAGGATGTCTGGAACGTCAGAATCCTCCTAGGACTGTCTGGAACGTCAGGAATCCTCTTAGGACTGTCTGGAACGTCAGGAATCCTAGGACTGTCTGGAACGTCAGGAATCCTCTTAGGACTGTCTATAACGTCAGAATCCTCCTAGGTCTGTCTGGAACGTAGGACTGTCTGGAACGTCAGAATCCTCTAGGACTGTCTGGAACGTCAGGAATCCCTTAGGACTGTCTGGAACGTAGGACTGTCTGGAACGTCGGAATCCCCTTAGGAGTCTGGAACGTCAGGAATCCTTTTAGGACAGTCTGAAACGTCAGGAATCGTCTTAGGACTGTCTGGAACGTCAGAAATCCTCCTAGGACTGTATGGAACGTAGGACTGTCTGTAACGTCAGAAATTATCCTAGGACTGTCTAGAACGTCAGAATCCTCCTAGGAGTCCTAGGACTGTCTGGAACGTCAACCCTGAGGTTGCTTGTTCGAATCCCGCTGAACGCTAAATTTTTTTCTACTCTATTTTCCCCTTCCTAATTTACTCGGTTTAATAATTAAAAATTTGAACGTCTTTTACGTTATAAGGTGCATTGATAGTTTGAAGGGATGTAATTAGTTTTGTATGGTTTTCTGGGAGAAGGTGGAGACAAAAGGACATGTGAAAGGTGTTTGTCGACGGGTCATTAGCCGCTTCTAAGCTCCGTCATCTTCGTCTCCTTTTCTATGGATTTAATATATAAAGTGACACGTCAACTCATGGAGCCTCACTGATGGATGGCTCCGGTTAAATTAAAACTTATCCCTCAACGCCCTTTCCTATTTATCACTCCCCCCGGCCACCACATCCGCGAACGCCACCCTTTAATCCTCAACATTTAAACCCTCGGAGTTTTTCCTCTAAGAAATATATAGTGGAAGAACAAAATATTGCCCAACTAATATTACATCCATTATAACGGTTTTCATTGGTGAGGTTGAAATTTTGAATATTAGATGGTAATAACGTACGTGATACGCCTATGGGAAGACGTATGGAATAAAGAACGCCCGAGTGGCATGAGGTATCGAGCATAGTCGTCCCTCCTGTTTTATATTTATAGCAAGGGACAGGGTTGCCGTTGACACCTCTTTCCAAATAATATATTAACACGCTCTCACCTTTGCTTTTTATATTTACGGGAGTACCTCTACTTTTCCGCCGCAAAACCTATTTCTCACTTTTCCATATCGTTTCCCTTGATAAGTGAGAGTGAAAAAAATACTGAAGAACTAGCTTGAATTCAGGATTAGAGAGATTTTTTCCTCCAAGTTATTGTGACAATTTCCTCCCTGAAAAAGGGCCTTTCTGACCCCGTTGAGGAAACGTAAGTGTATATTGTGCCGGCCGGCAGTCACCATTCCGTACCGCTTCACGGTAGCAATTTTCTTCCGATTTCTACCAAATTTTTACAACATCTTTGTTTTGTATATATCTTTAAAATGAAGAGCTTTTGTGAAATTTGCGTAAATGGCGAAGATCTGTCTGTTTACAATGGCCATTTAAGTAGATTTGAGGCGCTCCGGGTACGAAGGGCGAACTCAACAAAACGTAGTTTCGAGATATTCGCATTTTAAAGTTTTATGTTACGGGCGAACTCAACAGAAAAGTCATGCCATGGAATGGGAAAAGGAGTGGGGGTTGTGGACTAGGATGTGGAGTTCGCCCTTCGTACCCGCTCGGATATCGCAGTTAGAGATTTGCCGCATATCGGTTTTTACGTATTTAAAGGGGAAAAAAGGGCGAACTCTACATAAAAATTATATGGGTGTTTCACCAAGAGGTCTAGAATCTGAAAATGAAAAAAAAAATTTGTCCGATGTTGAGTTCGCCCTTCGTACCCGAAGCGCCTCATTTATTTTCTTCCAAATCTACTTCATTTTCGATGTATGGGTTTAAAAGATTAAATTTCCCTACTTTGAGGAAGTTTTCGTAGGGGCCTGCTCCTTTACTTTTGATAAGCTTTTATTATAGATTAGATTTTCCTGCAAAGCCTGGATGCTATGCGGGTTTAGTATAACAAAAGAAAAAAATAAACGCGACATACCGTTGTCCAGGATAGGCATGGGCGTAGGTTCAAATCCCACTCGGGGTCAACTTTTTTTCGCACAATTTTCTCTATTTCAAATTTATTTGGTTCATGCATATAAATTGTGGAAGTATAAATATTCAAGACATTTAAATTTTTTTTTAATTTTTTTTTCTCTTGAGTACTCATTTTGATTATTTATAATTATTTTATAAATCATAAATATATATGAGCAAAAATAGGGACTTCAAAGTAATTTTGTTCCCTCGTTATTATAACTTTGCCTGTAGGAATCAATACGATTGTAATGCATAGCATGACCGTCAAGCGGGTTTAACATATCAATTTCATTCTAGGAAACTTGTTTTCATTGCTGTAGAACATCATAAAATCAACATACTAAAAAAAAGTAATTTACGAGTATCATTATGACAATTAGCTAATCTACCTGGCATTGAAAACAAACGTCCGAACCTAACGAATGTTTACGTTTATTTTGTGTTATTGAATATCGATTTAATATTTTGAAACAGAGCTTCCGGACTTTCACCATAAATACTTGAATTTTCAAGTTGGACGAGATAACAAACATCAAATGAATTATTTCGTTGAAAGGAAGAAATTTCTTCTTTTTTTTTCTCTCCTCTTCTACCCCTTCTACGGGCTTCATGTGTTTGTCTTGGATTCCCTTAAGTTGCTCTATTATTTATGACAATCTTTCTACCTTGAAAAATGGAAACAAAGACACTCAGATTTCCTCTCAGACTTTAGGAAGTGGTTCGTTACTAATTCAAACTTATATTTTCTTTAAACTTATTTATTTTCAACAAAAACTTTCAACTTCTCAGAAGTTATTGTGACACTCTACATGTGACGATGGAAAAGGTCTTACAAAAACGAAAAAAAAAAAAAGATTGTCAGTGGTGCCGGCCGTCCGTCACATTTTCCCGGAACACTTTACCTACGCAATGTTCATCCAATTTTCACCAAAATTCAGAGAATCTTGAAACTAAAAACTCTTATTTTTTAACTTCCTTAAAAAGTTATTGTGAACCCCGTCGGGTTTTTGGGGAGGGTCTTCCAGACCCTGTAGGGTGAATTCGAATATGGATCTATACCGATCTCAACTTTGTCTGTGGTCCGGCCGGCCGTACCATTTTTTTTCCACTTTACGGCCACAGTTTTCTACCGATTTCACCAAATTTTCACATTCGGAGAAGAAACTAACGCGGGCGATCTTTGAATTTCGAAAAAATGGCGGAGATATGTCTGTTTGAAATTTTAAAAAATTCGCTGCGGCCGAACCGTTGGTCCGATTTTCACCAAATTTCACCAATTACTCTTAATTTTGTAAGAATTTTTGGTGTAAAAAATTGCCACTTTTTAATTGTTATTTTTTTTAGTAGGGAGAAATTTCGTACTCTACCATTAGGAGAGGGACATCCGTAGGGGAAGTGCCCTTATTTACCTAGACACTTAGAAAAAATTTTGAAAAAAAAAAAAAAAAAAAAAAAAAGCGCAAATTTAAAAAAAAAACCGGAAAATAAAAAAAAAAACTCGGAAAATTAAAAAAATAATTTAAAAATTCCTTGA